>JABUQX010062795.1:0-18683 GCA_015478945.1 Trachelipus rathkii | reverse complement strand
TGAAAATACAAGTGCGAAAAAGTTCACTGCCGAGCGCTACGATGCCCCGTACATGCCCATTTTTGGGGTTAAGTTCAATTGTAACGGTTTGGGGAGGAGTTGTGGAGCCGCCTTAAGGGGCCCCAGCCGAGGACGGGATTGTGATTTTAGAACGCCGTTCGAGGCAGACGTATTAGTCAGATTCAATAGGGCCATTTTAGCCGGCAGATTGCCGTAACCTTATTATATCAAATTAACTTTTTGTGGAACAAATATAAACTGTAGAACATTGAAATTACGAATTGATAAAAAGAAAGATCAATTTATAACCTATAATTTGACAAAACTTATGAAGCAGAAAAACACTTTCACTTCGCATCCAATTATTAATTACTTTTAAATTTGGTTTGAGTAATAACCTCAGATCATATTCTGGTGACCCAGAGTGACTTTCGTGCAGATGAGATTGTGCAACACAGGCAAGGGAACTTGGGTGAATGTGGATATGCAATATATGCAAGCGTATATACCTTTATATATCTATTTATAAATTTATTACATTGAATAAGCATAGGAAAAAGAACAGTTCATGAAAGACACTACAATAGCTAAAAAGGAGAAAGAAATTTCAGTCCCATCCTAGTGTACATAATTAATGACCAATTAAAATTTTCATTTCCACGTCATTTTAATTAACAGACACCAACATATAATATAGACCTCCAACCTTATTAACCATTTTGGGTCGTCAGCTCGTCTGCATTTCTTCTTGGTTTTCTTTTCCAACAATTTTTTTTCAATAGAAGGTCCAATTTTCTATTGAAGTTGTCATTGCCGACTTTAGAGAAACTTCGTTTAGTTTCATTGAAATTTTATCGTATCCAGAAAATAAGATGATTCTTCCTTAAGCATTATGTGGAAAGGGAATCTTCCTCGCTCTCTTGGCGGTTCATTTTCTTTAAGTAAAAAGGCATCTTCGGACTTTTTTTTTTTTTTCTACTAAGCTCGAGTTAAAGGCTGGTCGAGGAGATGTTTACTCGTGAAGGCAATTGCCGTTGTCAGCTGTCCGCTGTCGCCTGTGGCTTGGGCACGTGATGACTGTGAGGTTCTTACTCCCGTTTTCTGTCGGAGGCTGTTATTTTCTGTTTCTAGTTTGCACGATTTTTACGGTAACTTACAGAAACTTTATTAATTGTACGTTTTGAAATTTGTTGAATAGAGATACCAACCAATTAGAGAGGAAATTTGAAAAGAGGTGGAAATTTACAATTATAATCTGCATTCAAATAATTGAAATTTTACAAGGCTTACTATTACAATTTGGAGCTACGATATACCGTTCTCTCGGCGCAGGCGCGCTTAACGTTTGTATATCTGATTCAGGCTTTGTCTCGTGTGAGCTACTCGCCTTACATTATTTTTATTAACCATACTCATGTTTATTAAGTGCATATAGAATATAATCTAAATTCTGGCCTGGCGAAGGGAAATTTTTTGCCTTCTACTTCCTTTGCTATCGATGGACTTTTGACGGCCCAGACTTGCTTGGGTTGCGCAAAATTAAGGTTGTTCACGCCGGTCGTTTCGGATAGCAGGAGTATGCCGTCCTATCCGCTCCTCTATGCTTATTTAGTAATTCAAATAATTGTCATGAAATATATATAACTCCCTCTTTTTATCAAATGACTTAATTTATTACATTACTTTTTTTCTAAAAAATATTACATTTGGAATATATTGGCTATTTTTTTTTTATTTTTCAATTCTTCTTTTTCATTTCATTGTGCTATATTTATATTGTTCCATTATTAGAATATTGATTATCTACGACTAGCCATTTATAATTTATTTGATATACATTACTTTTTATAGATTGTTGTAAAGTTTATTAAAATGGCTAAAACCGTTACAATAATCTTTTTCTAATTTGTATTTATTATTATTATTATATTATTATATTATTATTATATTATTATTATTTTTATTTTATTATTGATTACTTATCTATTATTATTATTATTTTATTATGTTTCTTTTTTATTTTATTATTTTTTTATTACTGTTTATTTTTCAACAACTAATATATTTTTTATTATTATTATTATTATTATTATTATTATTATTTTATTAAATTAGTATTAATGTTATTAATATTATTATTTATTTAAACCATTGAATTTTTCCTTAATGAAATAATTGATTTTATCTTTAATTTAGAAACAATCACTCACATTGTTATTATTCATTTATTTTGTTGCAGAATCATTATTTACTTAATTTACTTAATTATTTTAACTTATTTTTTTTTCACTATTCATTATTATATTATTAATTTCTATTCATTATTATTATCTTTAGCATTATTTTATTATTATTATTATTATTTATTATATTTTATCTTTTTCTGTTCCTTGATTATTATTTATTAGTTTTTTATTATTTCCTTTTTTGTACTTATTGTTATTGAGCTCGCAGTTTTTTTTCGCTTGAACAAAGTTTTATTTTTATTTTGTTGTTGACGTTTATATTTTCTAGCTACAAGGTCTCCTTTTCTTAAGAGTCTCGTTTTGGTGGGAGTAAGAACACTTCCCATTTGTAGGGGAGAAGTGATGGATTGGTAGTTGACTTTCCCCCTCGCGGGGTTCAATGAGTTAGGGAGTTGAGATTTCCGAGGTATCACTTTTGAAGGAAAGTGGACTGTTTCCTGTGCTCGCTTTGTCGTCAGGAGGGGCTTAGGAAATTTTTGTTCCTCACCATAATTGTTTTCTTAAGAAAAGATTTGTAGACAAAGTTGTTGAAGGCGTTCGGTACGAAGACATTATAGAGGTACAATTTTTTCTTCTCTTGTTTTTTTTTTTTTTTTTCAAAAGTTCAGGACTAAAGGCGCTTTCGTTTGAAATTTGGATGGCAACAGGATAATTCCGTTACAGAGAAAGCGTTTCACTTTCTTCTTTTTTTTTTCTTATATTTATTTTTTTTTATTATTAATTACTAGTGCCTTTTTTTTATTTTACAATTTTGTTTCGGTAAATATATACTATTTTTCACGCAAGTATTTTTTAGTATTTATATTGGTTAAAAGGTTTAGTAGGAAAATGTCTTGCACACGATCACAATTGTTTTTGATACACTTTCACCGATTTTATCACCGATATTTAATACGAATCCTTTTCGTCATTGTTCAGAAGGCAATATAGCTCATCTCGCCAATGGCAATGTTTGCAGCGTGTCACTCTGGAGAGCTTTCAACAAGAATTGATCTGAGGTTACTTACTACAGGACCAAGTTAGGGCTAAGCTCTCTGAATACCACTTGGAATTGGGAGACCAGGTGACTAAGTGCGGTTTTTCTCTGCTTCAAAGTTTTGATTAAATAATTTGCAAGTGAAATAATCAGTACTTGGACAGCACGGATCTCACATCATTCGCGTAATTTAGATGGCAAGTCTAATAAGGACCAAAACCCCACGTCTCTCTCTCAAACAACCATCTCATATTTCAATTTTTTTTATTGAGAGAGGAAGACGGCAGACCGGTGGCGGCGGCGGCGCCCTACAAATACGCCACTCCAGACAATGCACGCAAAGTAATTTGACTCATAAAATAAAGAGTCTACGAAAAAAAAGCCAACACAGAGCATCCTACGGCGGTGCTACAGCTAGGCCTATTGAATCTGCAAGTACTCATGAAAGTTCCTATGCCATCGACGAGCGCATCTAAACACCAATCTAGTTCCCTTCGGAATCGCGGCGACCTTAGAGAGAGAGATACGACAGCTCTCCCCAGACACGTCTACTAAGTGTTCGCGATAGCTTAAATCGCTAACAATAGCTGCAACAACACCAAGGCACCGAACGGGGGGCAACCGGAAAAACCCCTCGCGGCCAGAACTCTGATTAGCTTTAACAGCTTGGCCTGCCACGCTAATTGTTGTCAAAATAAACAGTGCTAATATGCAGGAATTATACGCGCGCTATATAGTTCCATAATTACAATACTACTAAGAGGGAGAACTAGATTTAAGCACACTTAGGTCCCCAGCACTTTACTCCTTAGTTTTTGATCTTTTATAACGACGTTACCAGAATCATATATATATATATATTAATTATATATTTATATATAATATATATATTTTATATATATTATATATATAAGTGTATATATAATTATATATATTATATATATATATGGTTATAATTTGTTTAAAACTACAACTTTTGGTGTTAAAACTACACTCAGATCTCAAAAACTACAATAGTACAGTGAAAAGGAATACATTTTTGGAAATCCTAGGACATCTTAGTGCGGAAAATCGTTTAAAAAAAAAAAAAAAAAAAAAAAAAAAAAAGCCATATCTCAAAAACTAAATAGCTACAGCGAAAAGATACATTTTTGAATCCTTGTAAATTTTTAGTAGGAGTGTAAAATAAAAATAAAATAATAAATAAATAAAATATTGGCTATTTTTTCTTTTTAGGAGTAGGATTAATTAGTAATTTATATATATATCATATATAAATATATATATATATATATATTATAATATTATTTATATATATACTACTAGATATAATATTATATATATAAATATCTTATATAGTATTATTTAGTAAAGGTATTACACGGCATGTAGGGGGCTCGAGCGAACGGGGAAACAGGGGGGAACGTGTTTTCCATACCCGTGGGGAGGGCGGAGGACCCCCGCGGCGCCAACAATACCAAAGAGCGGGGGTTCCGGAGACCCTCCACGGTGATGGGGGGGGAATTGTTACCCGTAGTTCCGGAAGTGCCGAGGAGACGCCTGATCCTGCATCGGTCTGCGGTATCCCTTGGGATTCTTTAGGTAAAAAACAAAAAACCATTTAATAGAAAGTCTATTTATTTTACGGAGTAACCAATAAAAGGTCATAAAAGTTTCTTAATATATTACTTAATATATAACAATAATTTTTTTTTTATTTATTTTTTTGATACATTTTCCATTACTAAAATTTTACAGGATTCCAAATGTATTCTTTTTGCTGTAGCTATTGTAGTTTTTGAGAATTATAAATATTTTTTTTTTTTTAAATTTTTCCCCTAATGTTGCGACAGGATGTCAACAATGTATTCCTTTTCCTTGTTTCTATTGTAGTTTTTGAGATATGAGTTGTAGTTTTAAACCAAATTTAACTATATATAGATAATATATATTATATATATTTATAATATTATATATATTATAATTACTATAGATAGATATATATTATTATATATATTATATATATTTATTATAACTATATATTGTCACCAACACAACTATATATATATATATATATATATATATATATATATATATATATATATATATATATATATATATATTTTTATATATATATATTATATATATATATATAATATATATATATATATATATATTATATATATAGTATTATATTACAGCAGAATGGAGAGAATTCGTAACGTGTAACATCTGTGATCAGCAATTCGACAGTTTTTATTTCAGCCCAAAAATGCTTGAGTGTGGACACACATTTTGTCGCCTTGTTTGATCACAGTTTTCGAGAAAATCCAGTTGTCCAATTGCAGGCTGAAATTAAAGGGAATTGAAAGTTCTCTTCCTATAAATTACAACACTCTTAAAGCCGTTGATTTTTATAAGTCTAAGAGTTTGTCAGAAAGGGATATTGATACTTCTATTGATGCTATGAAGAAGAAGTGTATCAAAGGGAAAGATATTCTTTGTTAAGAAGCAAGATGCAGATTACGTCTTCTTTGAGGTTTTGCGAAGGTGTCTCGCAAGTTAGCAGAGTTGACGTGTTTGCGAAGCCATAGAGTTTTCACGCCGTAAATACGAAAAGCTATTTAATGAACTTGATACAATCAACAAAAAGAATCATTTTCATGAGTTCTTGATATATAAAAAGTTCAGTATCATTCGTTGTCAAGGTTTTAAGACCACAAAATATTAACGGAGGTACTTTTTGTCTTTTTATTAAGTGTTTTGTTAGGACCAAGGGGGGCATTTTACCCGCATAACCTTCATTTTTCCATATAGTAATATAATTATATAATATATTATATATATATATATTATATATATAATATATTATACTTATATAATTATAATTTATATTATTTTATTATATATATATATATATATTACGAATATCATATAATATATTATATAGTATATATATATATATTATATACATATTATAATATTATATTATGATATACACCTATATTATATATATTATAGTATATATATATATTATATATTATATATCTAATATTGTATATTATATTATATAGTATATATATAATTAATATATATATATATCTATATTAAATATTAATATACAGTATATTATATATATATATATATATATATATAATATATATATTTATACTATATATATATATATATATTATAATATATATATATATTATTAGATATTATATATATAAATATATATGAATGATTGTAATTTTTTTTTATTAGTAAATTTGTTAGGGTATGTGAATGCATGTTTGTTTTAAACTTTCTGGATTGTTCATTTTTGCATATTTATTGTAAATACGGTTTGTGTAGCATTTTAATCACTTTACGTTTTTTAGTGAAGCAAAAACTATTTGCAATCGATTTACAAACTTTAGTTTTTTTGTCTGTCTTGTTTTGTTGTTTTGTTGTGTTGTGTGTGCGTGTGTGATGCAGATTTGCACAGACGCGGGCTTCTATCGACTTTATCAACATCCGCGGCTTACTCTCTAGCTCTGCATCCGTGGAATACCACCTCTCTATTTCTAACCCTAACCTTTTGCCTTTGTCTGAGACTCAGATGGCTAATACACTCTAAGCTCGATTTAACTATATCTAACATATAACTTTTTCATACATTTCTAATTGCCAATTGTGTATGTGCCTATGTAAACATTATAACTCCTGTAACACGTCTCAGACTCGATCTCCTAACTTCGATGGTTCTGTGGCTTAATCTTTCTTCCTTCTACTACAATAAATTTGTGCTTCTGCTCTGTTCTCGTAACAGAAACAGTTTTACGCCTTTTTGATTCTTGACTACTTCTCACCCGGAGACTGTTCTATCTTCTTATCCAAATACTGAGGTCCTCTATTTTAGAGATTTCAATGTACACCATGGAAATGGTTGGGGTCTCTCATACTGATTTAGGTGGGAGGAGGCCGAATCATTTATCATTCTCAAAGATCTGGAGCAGCAACTAATTAAAGAACCACACACATTCCGGATCGTCCCACCCAATTCTTGAACACATGACCTATGTTCACTAGTTCTTCTCTCTATAAATCTGACGACAACCTTATATCTCTTAATTTTTAAACTTTCTCTCCAAAGCTCCATCCTGAACCACGCGTTTTTTCTGGCACTTTGATCGTGCTGATTGGGGGCTTGCGTTGCTTCTACGCTAACTATAATGTGGAGATTGAGCTGCTTGACTCCTATGGTTGCACGCTTCAGACTTTCTGGCCGACTAGGGTGGGAGCTGTAATCGTTGATGGGATGGCGCGTTCATTCCTTCGTGTCGACTAAAATCTTTACTCTCCTCATAGTTTCCATGGTTCGATCGTAGCTTGTTCTCTGCCTTCAGGCTTAGAGACAGTGCGTATGTCGGGAGTGGAAAAATTTCTCGTTATTCCTATCGACTCTTGCTAATTTTCATCGCTGAAATTCGTATTCGGGATACTCCTTGACGGCAAAGCGGGCTTTCATCAAACGAGAATGAGCTAACCTCCTTGGTTCTCCTCTGACAAGATCTTTCTGGCTCTTGCCAACAACATCTCTAACAACTTTCTGTAATCTTCTTTCCTCCTCTTATTCGATTGAATGGTATGTTGCCGCATGTCATCCAACTGAACAGGCAATCTCTCCCGGCTTATGTTCAATCTTATATTCCGCCTCCTCATTCCTATCCTCCTCCTCCTCCTTCAGGTGTCCTATGCCTTTGCTGTGATTAAATTGTTGATGGTGTGCATGGGCCTCCTGAAATTAACGACATTAGGAAGGCGGGTGGCCGCGATGGCATTCCTCCCCGATTTTGAGGAGATGTTGCTTCCGTGCTACCCGCCCCTCGTTCAACTATAATTGTAATTTCTCAATACTAACACTTTTCCCTCAGTGTTGGAAGCTCGCAAAGGTCCAACCTATTCCGAAAAGAAGCGTCTGATCCTTTAAGCTATCGCCCTAATAGCTCTTATTGTATTCTATCTAAGATCTTGAAAAACCTTCTCAACTTCATTTCTTAGATCATCTGGAACTCATTTCAATCCTTTTCGATTCGCCAGTACGGCTCTCGGCGCTCGAAGTCTCTACTGGCGATCCTCTTTCTAGTCTTTCTGTTTATGGTTTATCGCCCTTAGGAACTACGCGAGGGGACTTGCGTGGTGGCGCTTGAAATCCAAAGTTTTTTGAGGGTAGGGCGCGCGTCACTGCTTCTCCAAGCTCCCTTTTGTGTTTTCTCTTCTCTTTGCTTACTTCTGTCTAGTCTTTCTTTCAAATCGCTCAATATCGTGTTGTTGATTGGGGCGCTTCTTCTTCCTTTTCTAGTCAATAGTTGCGTGTGCATCAGAGGTTCTGTCTTATCTCTCCTACTTTATTCCTACTGTTTCATTAATTGATCTTCTCACCTGCACAATTATCTCCTATTCACTCATATGCCGATGATCGACCCTTCATTTCTTCAACTCACTTTCAATTCTGCTCCTTCTTGTACTTCTAGAATTGCCTCTCGTCTTATCTTTCCGATTCTATTCTCGCTGATCTGGATAGAAGTTCCGGGTGGGGTCGTACTTTGAGCCTGTCACTAACATTCTTAAAACTAAAACTATCCAAATCTCCCTCTCTAGACACCTTCATACTTTCTATTCATTCGACCGGTTCTCCCGTCTTACCTTTGAACAATATAAACATTCTTGGCCTTAACTAAACAAAAAAATGTCTTTGGAAACCTCACATCAACACGGTTGCTAGGGCGGCCTCAAAAGAACTGGGAGTTCTGTTTGACTGCGGACTTTTTTTCCTGTTCCAGTGACTCAGCTATAAAGGGCCTTCATTTGCCGCCCTTGTTGAGAAGTACTTGCTCTCATAACTGGGAGGGGGCTCTGGTTTCACCCGGATTTTGGATAGGTCGAGTCAGGCCAAAAGGACTTATAAACTGTTTGTACTTTCCAGTTCAATTGACCCTCTATATTGCGGCTCGAATGTTGCGTGCTTATCTCTTTGACTATACGGCTACCGCGCAGGCAGGTACTCGAGGGAGTTATTCACTCGCGTACCTCCACTTACGTTGTCGCCTCGTAGCACTAAGAGGTGCTGTGTTGCACATGAGTTTGTGTGTTTGATGTAGTGTAACTCCAAGCTAGTTTCGCTGCGGTGCTTCCTTCTTGCCTGCCACATCTGTTCTGTGGAATTCTTCTCCATCTTCTGTATTTCCTGCTGAATTTTAATTGCCCCACTTCAAGCGAGTCTAGTGCTCATCTGACCGTCTCCCCTTTACAATATTGCTTGTTGAAATACTCATTGGATAGGGCTCTGCCCGTGAAGTCGTGGTGACAACTGTAAATATTATTATAATATATATATTATTAATTTATATATATATAGACTTATATATATAGTATATTTATATATATATAGTATATTCATATATCTATATTAATATCTATATATAATTATTATCTTGTTATATATATATATTTATATATATATATATGGTGGTATATTATATTAATATATATAATATTATAGTATATATATTAATATATATATATATAATATTATTATATATATATTTATATATTATTATATAATAGTATATATATTAGTGATGCCAGAGAGTGATATTAGTGATTATATGGCGGCTAGAATTTTTTTTCTCTTGACCGGAATATTTAATTAATATTATAGAATATATATAATATTATTAATATATTATATATATATTTTTTATATATATATATATATACTGGTAAAAGATATATCAACGAAGTATAATATAAGAGGTATATTATATCGTATAATATATATATATAATAATAATATATATAAATAATAATACAATACAATAACAATAAACAATAACAATAAACAATATAGATACAAATAATAATAAATAATATTAATAATATAATCTAATACTGAAAATATAATACAATAATATAATAATATACATAATCATTATAATATGAGTAATACGGATTAAATAATGTTAACAACCGATTCGAAAACTTGAGTTGCTTACATCTTAGATTTTGTGGCAATGGCTGAGAGTCCTTTTCCTACTATTAGTTATTATTATTATTTATTATATTTAGTATAATTATTATTATTTTGATATTATTATTATTTTGATACAGGCTGTACTTATTATTATGTATCATGTGTCGAGTCAGCATAGATTTTCCTCTCTTTCTTAAATATCTTAGTGTCTTGCTCACGAGACTGCCGATGGTCCTACTTGGGCCGGATTCACGCGCGTTACACCACCTGAGTGGTGGGATCTTCAGTACTAGCTTAATGTGTGAATTGAGGCAAACATTCGATTTAATCGATCTGAAAAAGTTGATTATAGGCAGACTCATTCTACACCCGGGTCCTAATAAAATCTTTTGACACTCTGAACCTATGTTGCATCACACGGTTGCTTTTCTCCTTATACATATACTCTTGCTTATTTCGTTCACTTGGAGGTCGTTAGGGATTTATACGTCGGCTAAGGCGTGGCTTTCACCAAAAGGAAAGTGCGTTACCTCCTTGGATTCCTACTGATAATATTCTCTGGCCCTTGCAAAACATCTTAGTAACGCTTGCTGGTAAATCTGCCTGATTCCTCTCTTAACTCGCTCTGACGGATCTCGTAGGGCGACAGCCGGCGAGGCTAGAACTAGTTAAATCTTAGCTCTCTATTTTTATAATTCCCCCTGGATGCTCTCTAAAGGAGAACATGCGCTCTCTAGCGCCTGTCTCGATATCAGGGTGTTCCAAACCAATGACCTGAAGTGTGAGTTAGACACGTCGGATGCGGGGTAGAGTGAGGCTCACTGAAGGTTACAAGTGCGAAGGTATCGGGAAGGCTATTAGCGGCGGCAATTACATTCCCCTTCGACCTTTACCTAATACTTTAATCTCTAACACTAGTTCAGTAAGTTGCTGGGAAGCGTGCATATGTTCCAATCGATCCGCAGGAAGGGTTCCTCTCTCTCTACAATATACCTGCTCGATAAAGTCTAACTTGTATTCTGTCGAAATCTTTGAAAGCTCTTTTTCAACTCTCATTTTTGGATTCATCTTGAATCTTCAGTCCCACCTTTTTGATCAACGATATGACATTTCGGAGCCAACTGGTGACATTTCTTTCTTATCTCTGATTTATGGTCTCCTGCCCTTGGCTTGGGGAGATCGTGTGTGGTGGCGTGATATATTCGATGGCTTTGACCGGGTATGATAATGCGTCGACTACTCTTCTAGAACCATACTTATTAGGGTTCTCTTTTTTCATTTGCTACTTATGAATATTTTCTCTGAATCGCATCATTCGGCATTGTCGGCCTGGAGCAGACTCTTCTTCCTTTCCTGTTAATTTATTTTGTTCTCCAAGTTGTTTTCGATCATGCTCCGACGTATTCTTACCTTCCTTAAGGATCATCTAGTAGATACTATACTAATATTATTAAAATAATATATATAT
Source organism: Trachelipus rathkii (assembly GCA_015478945.1). Classification (NCBI taxonomy): domain Eukaryota; kingdom Metazoa; phylum Arthropoda; class Malacostraca; order Isopoda; family Trachelipodidae; genus Trachelipus; species Trachelipus rathkii. The sequence continues at coordinate 6,978 of JABUQX010062795.1, read as the reverse complement.
CACCTACGCAAAACTATACACGTACCCATATAAACACTAATATATCATTACATCTATACCACATACAACAAACAACAGACTTTATCTATAATGCATCTAAAACATATTAATATAGACTATAGTATATACCATGCGCAATGTTAGCTATCATTTGCTTTAGAATCTAACTTTATCGTTATAAGTTTTTAAAAAAATCCCCTCATTAGTTATACTTTATTGCGAGACAAACACTAAATTGTTTAAAATACTGTAAGCGATCCTGGATTTTGAAGACTGGATCTCTGAGAGGAATAACTTTTAGGCTACTACTCAGCTAAATAAAAAAAGAGGTTTATACATTCTATTATTTAGATAAAAGTTCAGATACGCATTATATTTCAGTAATACCCTCAAATTTGTATACATATTATATATATTAATATATATATATTTACCACCTTAAGCGGGCCACTTTTTAATATTATAGTCTTTATATTAAAGGTCCTTTGATAACTCACCTGACCATACCACGGTACCTACTACTTCTAGACCAGCTAGATGCACTAGTGTATCCTAGGCCTTCTATAACAGTAGATACCTTAACATATACTATACAAAACATATTTCATCCGCTGTGACAGAGGAGAAACCACATTCAAAATGTTTCTTTTGCCCCCAACCCTCTTATCGTTATATATCAAACCCATTTTATAGGGAGGCTCCTACAGGGGATTGAATTCCTTATGGGCAGCAACTTTTGTTAATCAGTATTATATCTTTAGACCTCCTATATATAACAAAGAGATTTTAAGGGTTATCGTGTTTATAAATCGAAATAATATGTATAAAATGTATATACTCTTATTTTCAATTACTTATTATTAATTCTGAATCGTCACGATAGTGATTACATATATTACTGTTCAATTAATATAAAAACATATGTCAATAATAAAAATACTGAATAAACACCTCATATATAATAAGCCATAGAAATATAGTAATTCATGTAGAGTGATGTCTATTGGAGTAGCTGCTCTATCTCTACTCCAAACTTAAATCATTAGAGCTTATAGTAGTACAGTAATAGGTAGCCAGACTACTCCTATGAGAATAAGATAATAGGTCGGTGGTCCGTTATTCCTCTGGTCACAATATAAGTTCACTGACATTCATAGTAAATCCAATAATGCACACTGATTAGTATGTCTATATACGTGCTTTCCTGAACACTGTCGGATATTAGCATCTTGGTAGGTTAACGTAATGTTATTGAATGACTTGTATATTAATTTACTCGGAGCGCGGCGGAGTGACAAGTTCTGTGAGAAATGGACGGTAGTCATAGACGGTCCATTGTAGTGATCTCCAGCATCGAGGTGTCATAAAGTGCTCTATATTACACGACGTATCTCACTTACTCTGTTTCGGTGATTACGAGGCGTTAAACTGCTCGGCACGAGACTCTTCATCTCATCTTCGGTGTTACGATCTATCACTCTTCAGTGATATATCCTCGCTCACTGTCAGAATGAGGGCGCCATCCTCATATTACGTGATTGCTCTTGAGTCTATCACCTCTCGGGAGGTGATGTTGTACTCAGCTTTTATTTAATTCGAGTGATATCTCTTTCTGGTTAACGTTAAGAAGAGTACTGTTTTATGCTTGATACCATAGACCTTTCAAGGTATCGTTTGTAGATCTCAACACTATTCACTGATGACATGCCTAGTATACTATATCCATACACTGATACTTATTCGATGTAGATACCTGAATATCACTCTGCGTCTATATAATAGTGTATGAATTTACTTTATGGTACTTGTGAGTTATAATGTCAATACGTTCGACGAGTTGATATCAGTTGTTAGCATATCTGCTTGAGGAACAAAAGTCATTTTGCAACTTGAGTATTTTGATGCATGACATGAGCATTAGATAATGTTAGAGTTTTGATGTTGTCCCAAACTCATCTGAATAATTTGTATGTCATGATCTCCGCTAGTGTTCTCATTATCATTAGTTACAATAATATGACTACGTAATAACATGCGGCGTCTGATATTGATATCGAACGTGACATCCATATCTGATGAAAGATGATAAAGCTCGTCACACTTCCTCTCTCATGGTTGCCTCAATAGATGCTCTTTAGATTATAGAAGGTCCTACCTATATTATATATCTACGATGAGATAACATTCCTCTTATTCTACACTTGTGACCCACTTATATACTTCGCGCGTGTGCACTTTTGTTTAGAAGGTGATATATTCCTTTTGTTAGCAGTATTAGTGACGTCTCTTACTATGTATTGAGATAAGTTTTATTCGTTACTACGATCTCGTAGGTGTTAACAAGTTGACGACACAGTGTGGACTCTCAGGAGATAGTTAGTGTTGCATATTGAACTCTGGTTAGCCTACTATCTTTAATTAGACTCTCATCGCTACTCATCTAGTGTGATACCTATAATGTAGGTAGAATTTTATTACTCTGACAAATCGACTCTCGCCTATTAGATGCGTCTACATGACTTCGGGACGAGTGATTATTGTCGTATATGTGTCCAGAACTGCCTCCTGACACGAGTGTCACGTCGACTACGACGGTGCTGTCTCACTATTTAGATCACACGTGTTCGCATATAGTGAGTATTACTAGATGAGTATCACTGGAAGTTAGAGTGTGTTGATATCCTTAAATTGATTTAAGTAATATATAATACTCCAACTTCACTCATTCCTACCATGGTCCCGCCCGGACACACTTTAGTCGTTACCTTATGCTCTACGACGATCGAGAACTTCTCTATCTGTCTCTACTTCTGTCACGATGTCTACTTCTGGAGCGTGCCTCCCTCTGGATCGGGTATCGGCTTCTTGACCTACTGTCTTCAGTGCTAATATGGATGTCTAGAATAAACATCATATATATACTACGTGTAACTTGTATTTATCGAGTAATATGATCTAGAGCTTATAACCGCACTGCTGTGAATTACGTAAGTGCTTCTAGAATACGACTCTCACAGAAGTCGGGGTGTTTTATGAGACTTGTCTACCGCTCTAAGAGTCTTTCGGCACTAGAGAAAATAGACGCCGATAATTCTCTTCTACCTAGGTGCGCATGTGGACAAGTGTGGTCGAGCAACATATAATTTTCAGACGCGAGACAGGCTCGGCGAGTCTTCACACTCGAATTTAGCAAGTTCGATGCGACCTTAAATTCAGCAACATATCGCTGAAGCTTGCTGGCGAATATACGGGTGTGTGTAACCTGAATACTCTATAACAACAGAAAGACGCAATCTCCTCACGTCATAGGGAATCTTTTCCTTTCCACGCATGTGGCAAGAGGGAATTCTCGGTGATACCTCTCTTGTTCTATACCTAAACGAAATATATGCATATCCAGCGATCGCCTTCACCATAGCGCTCATACGTCGCGCTGTCAGTAGGCGAATAGTTATATAATCCTGCGCTCTAAGTTGTGGTGAGGCGATACCTTCTTCGAAGCGGCAAAGAGGTCAAGCGCTCATATGATCGTGCTTTCACCAGTGTCGCGTTCGATCATCCGGGATACAATCGTGTTTAATCCGAGACGGATAATCTATGGACCCGATTCCTTTGTCTCGCTTTGAAGACGCAGAGTGAATATGTTGAGCGAGAGATAGATAGCTGTATATACATCGCGTTGAATTTGTAAATATTCATTCAATTCTTCATATACATAATAATCTCATAATTACTGTGATACAATTCCTCAGAATTCACACTGCTAGTTTTCTTTGGCTAAGTGCAATGTGTTGTTATCCTTGGGGCTTAGTACATTTATATCTAATGAAGAATGTTTCTCTTGTGTAAGGAGTGTCGCTACATCTACTCTCGAAGGCGGGGGAGACGCTGCGTGAACCGCTGGCTATAGACTTTCGCGATAATGCGGAGGTTTCGTGCTAGGGATGGTGAGTGTGCCTCTTGATAGTTAAGTGCTCGCGGAGGAGCGTCCTTAGCGGACGGTAGCGATAGAAGGTGGTGTGTGGCACGCTGAGGTGTTGCGTCGGAAGTATCGCTGGGAGGCGGACGACGGCGTGTAGGTGGGGTGACCATCCGTCTTGTGTCCTCGTCTGAATGCTCTTATACAATGGTTTCACTTTAGTCGAGTCTCGATTAATGACCAACTCGTGACCGTATGTGCACGTTCTGGCCCTCACGATGTGTCGTCTCCTGCTCTGGGTGTGTCGTCACCATTGCAGACATCTTATAGTCACTTTATCTCAGGTAGTTTCACACCTCATTATTCTACACTTGATGTGTGCTGTTTGCGCTGCTCATGTGTAGTCGTGTGTTGTCACACATACAAACGTCCTTAGGTAGTATGATTCTAATGCAGGGACGAAGATGATCAGCTTAGATAAGCTCGTCCCACTTCAACCTAATCACTCTAACTCTGACGGCATATTGTGAATCGTGTCGCCAGAGTGTCACCTTCTCTGATACTGCCTCAAATTATTCCACCCGTGTGGCGGTACAACAACGTACGCATAGGCGTCGTGTGTGTCAGCAAACGCACGACTCGCTCATTCACAACAGTTCATGCTGGATCCGGCCAAAATGATTGAATATTATTAAATGGTATGTAACCTGAGTAGTGTTATTAATAAAACTATATGAAGTACCTGTGTGGTTTTTTATAATTATAAGTTTTGATTATTGGTGCATCAGATTTCTACTTCACTAGGAAGAGCTGATACTTTCGAATCAATTTTCGTCTCTTAAATCACTTATTTAATGTGCTAATGGCGTTCATCACCTCATTAAGATGAACGAATGTAAATAAAACTAAGAGCATAAAAATAACGATTCCATGAATACACACATGAAGCATAGTTTGAACACCACTTGCATTTTACTCTCACTTCTCGGCTAACAGATAGGATAAGCATTCCATCTTCTCCCCCTGGATATGACGTTTCGGCTTGTGGGTCGTTCAGTGGCTCACAGCCTCCTCAGCCGTCTTCATCCCAGAAGGTGGCTTCCTCTCAGCAGATAGTGATTATTGTCACGGATCGTCCGGAAATTTGATTGTGTCCTTTATGGCAAGTTTCATTCAATTGGACTCGATCGTCTCGTGGATTATTTTTCTAACTACGAACTTCAGAGACTAATTGTAGCTCATCAACCGATGGCTATATATGTTTGCAGGAACTGCAACTGCGGATATCGCGTCCTTTTGCAACCCTCCAGATACATGGGAGTCTCCTCATCCTCCTGCATCGGGGTGCTAATGATAGAGGTGGAGCAGCGATTTCTGTTTCTCACGATCTTTGTCCCATTATCAATTCCCCTCTCACTCGCTCCATGCCGTGGCGTTCCTCGAATTCATTTGAACGCCCCTTAAACTGTGCTTAGTGTACCTGGTCCCTAGCTGTCCTTATACCAAGGCGGACCTTGTTGCTTTGTTCAGGAATCTCCCGGCATCCATGCTGGTCCTTGGCGACTTAAACTCCGCCAACCCCACTGTGGGGATTCTGTTACTTGCCCCAAGTCGCATCTGGTTATTGGGGATTTTACAGGGATTTCTCTTTGGGATGTCTCAACACAGGTTTCCAACTTTTTTGAGCGTTTTTTGATACCGGCATATCCTTCTTTGTGTTGACGTATACTTGTGTTCCATTCGGTTTTCGATCGTTTATGGGTGGAAAAGGTCGGCTTTCCTTTGTGGAAGTGACCCTACCCAATCGTCATTCCTTACTTCCATCCTATCCGCAGCACAACCGTATACTCTAGCTGGTGTGGTATGAAAGAGCGGTTGGCCTTCCCTTTTACAGGCACTTACTTTCCCAATCCTTCTGCATAACTATTTTTCCGTCTCCAGAAGGCCTTTCACCTTCTTTTCAGGACACGATCTTCAAGGCGGCTGCGGACCATATCCCCCGTTCCTCTGAACACCACAAATCTACGACTCCCTGGTGGAGCCGAGAATGTGCTTAGGCTACTCGAGAAAAGCGGAGCCTCTACAAGTTGTACAAACTTACCCCAACTCCTTCCGACTTGATTCTCTTTAAGGCTGCGGCTGCTCGGTCGAGGTGTCTCAACAGACGGACTAGAAATCAATTTTTCCGGAACTACGCCTCCACTGTTACGTCATTTACACCTGTTTTATCAGTGTTTAAGGTTGTGCGTAAGATTTCCAGAAAGCACCATTCCGACCCCTCTATACTCCTTAAATATGGCCCACAGCCCTCTGATGTTATATCTTCTTCGGGAATGGTTGCTGATGATCTGGGCTTTCACTTTGCATCCTGCTCCAGCTAGTCCCGATATTGTGAAACGTTTCCCTCTGCCCGCTTACAGGTGCGGACCCCAGACTTTTCGGCTCCGCCTGGAGTGGGCCCTGATTACAATACATTATTTACCAGGTATGAATTTCGGGAGGCCCTAAAACTTTGCAACGATGGAACTCCTGGCCTGATGGCATTTCCTTTCCGATGCTACGGCATGTTCATCCGTCAGCCTCGGCATTCCTTCTCAGTCTATTTAATAGAGTCTGGGTGGAGGGTGTTGTCTTCCCTCCTGTTTGGTTGACGGCGTATGTTGTTCCCATTCGAAACCTGGCAAGGACCCAATTTCTACAAATTAATCATAGACCGATTTCAATTGACGCATGTGGCCACATATGCAAGCTTGACTGGAGAGAAATGGTAGCGTCCCGCTTGTTCCCACGCTCGAGCGGCTTCATGCGTTTTCCTGATTATCAGTTTGGTTTTCGCTATCATCGCTCAACACAAGATTCTCTCTTCGTTTGGATCACGACATATGTGCAGCGTTTGCTTCCAATAAAATGCCTCTGGCCGTTTGTCGTATACGTCCTTGAAAAGGCATATGATAGCACATGGAGGATAGGAAGTTTTGCAAATTTCACTTGTTTGGGTCGTCATGGGGGCAAACTCCCTTTTTTCCTTCAGGCATGTGTTCAGATCGGTCCGTTTCAGG
>JABUQX010062794.1:20000-23724 GCA_015478945.1 Trachelipus rathkii | reverse complement strand
TTACAATCCTTAAATTAAAGCACATCTGTGGGTCATGATTTTATACCTAATGAATTTTTGAAGCATCTGTCTGACCCCAACAAGGGTCTCTTACTCCAAATGTATAACAAATTGGTTAACAGGATATTATCCATTTCAGTAGAAGCTTTCGGTTATAATCCCAATTATAAAACTGCACAAGGACCCTCAAGACCTATAGAGCTATTAATCTTCTCCCCTGCCCAAGCAAGATTTTGGAGAAAATGGTTAATACCAGATTGGTATGGTGGATTGAACGCAGGGTTGGCAAAAAGCCAAATATCCATGTCTTTGTGCCAACCCTGATTGAACGACATAATTAACAATACCAGGCCCAATATGGATTCAGACGAGGGATGGACACTATAGATAGTATGCTCCATCTGGAAAGTTTTATTCATTTGATATTTGATTCAAAAGGAGTAGCCCTAATTTTGCTTATCGATTTAAAATCAGCTTTTGATACTTCTCATATTGGCATTCTATATAAACTGGCTGTAATGAAATTTCAAGGTATCCTATTGAATGGATGCATAGTTTCATGCAGCAACAACAATAGTAATATTCTTTAAATTCCTTTCACACTTTTATACAATTTCTTGTAACATTTTTTTATTGTAACTTTAATTAGTCAGTGCTGAACTCTGTTTTATATTCATATTTTTTCTTCTTTGGATATCTAAACAAAGATAAAAAAGAAAGAAGTTTTCCTCAAAGTAGCAATGTTATGCCAAAGCTTCTTAAATATCCAGAGGTATGAAAAAATGCATAAAACTTTTAAACCACAAACATGATAAATCATCTCAAAAGTTATCATCATGAAAACTTTTTAAAGGAACTGAAAAGATGAAAAGAGAAATTTCTGAAACCAAAGAAGCTGGATGCTAATCAATAACAATGGAAACTCATATGCAAAGACAAGTTACTTTAACTCAATTAATAGAGAAGAAAAAATTGTGGTATATATATACCGTAAATGATCAACGATCCAAAGAAGCTTATTATTTGTTTGGGGATATGATGTGTGTAGAAATACAGCCATATTCTGTTGTGTTTGATTTAGGATTTCAAAGATTACTAAAAAAGTTGTTCTTAATAACAATATTCCCAGCAGAAAATATTTTTTCTGAAAATATCATCCCTGATATATTTCAAAAAGTTTAGTAAAAAATTTAGAAAGCTATTGATGATGTAAAATATATTTCTTTAATGGCTGATATTTGGACAGCAACTACAAACAATTCTCCTTTTTAAAGTGTGCCTGCCCACTGGTTGAAGAATGATTTTCAGCAAGAAAAAGCTGTTTTGTGAATTGTTCCCTTTAAAGTTCTCACACAGCTGCACAAATCAGTGAACAGATAATTAATTTTCTTGAACAGTATACTGGTATATATATAAGTTGACAAGTGATAAAATATTCTTAATACTGAGAGATTCTAGAGCAAATATGGTAGGTGGAATCAGAAATTGCAACTTGAAGGCATTATCATGCTTTATACATAAACTGCAGGTGACACTAAATGAATGCATATTTTCTCAACAAGCTGCGAAAACTATAATCACAGTTAATAGAAATATTGTTACACATTTTAATTATTTTGTTGCAGTTTTAAGCAAATTAGAAGATTTGCAAGACAAGTTTGGTTTACTTAGACACAAATTAATTCAATATGTTCCAACTGACTGGAACTCTATATACAACATGTTGCAAAGAAACTTGGAACTGGAAAAATTCTTGTCACATACAGTATGCTATAGCTAAATAATAAAATTCCTACTTTCAGCCCATATCAGTGATCTCTCATTGAAAAAATATTAGTTCTATACGTTTAAATACCATTCAAAGAATATAATTTACTGTGTAAGACTAGCTAAAAATGAGAACACACTATCGATAATATATTAATTATAATATTATAATCTATCAATTATCCACATAATTCCCATGAGAGAATTTATTCTTATCAAAAGCAAAGAGCAGTAGTTTCCTTTAGTGGGCATTAATACCACAATAGAAGGACTAAAAGATTCAATAAAGAAAAGATTTTCAGCATACATATATAATAACAATCTTTATGCTTTACGCTTTATTAGATCCAAGATGAAAAATGAAAATTTCAAAAAGAGGATATTGTTGAAAAGATAAAAGAATGGGAATTAGATAGGTTAAGGTGAATTGCTATACTCAAAATCTTTAAGAATGAATAATGTTATTTGTGGCTCTTCTATATATAATATATATATAAAAATATATAATATATATATAATTATATATATATTATAATATATATATATATAATATATTATATATATATATATAATATTATATATATTATATATATTATATATATATATATATACTATATATAATATATATTAATTATTATATATATATATATATATTTTTATATACCGTGCTCAAACGGTAGAGCGACGGAGTCCCATGGCAAGGTCGCGGGTTGATCTATGTTCGGATCTTTAGGTAGAAATTACCCTAGAGAGGTTTTCCCCTCTTTTAAGAGGGCTGGACCGTGAGGTGTGGAGTACTTATATATATATGTATATATATTAATATATATATATATATATATATATATATATATAATAGTACTATAAATATATTATATATATATATATATATATATATATATAATTTCTTCTGGTGAGTGGATGACCAATATATTATATAATAGAAAGCTTAGTGGAATCTTCTTATAGTTTTTTCCCAATCTAATATCCTAGAATAACAAATAACCTATCTGGATAAAATCAGAAAGTGAAAAGCACTGATTTTTTCGAAAAATAGAAAATATAAATGTCGTCAAAAAAAAACGAGAACATTTTATTGTCGTGTGCATCATATAGTATTTTGTGATTTCCAAGAGTTGACGTGTTTTTGTTGTACTCAATTAGTATATTAAGGTTTCTAAGACTTGGCATATTTTGATCATGATATAACACAAAGAAATATATAAATTATAAATATAATATTATATACTAAAATCAAGTACTAACATATGTGAGTGTGTGTGTGCTGTTTTTTTAATTTTTCATCCTTATGGGTGGGGATGGGGTTGGAAATTTAGCCCATGACTATTGTAAATAAAAATAGTTCTATATAAGAATTTTTTTCTTTTGGTTTGGATAGTACTTTTGTGTGTTGTAAATATATAATTGATAAATTAAATTAAGACAATGTTTGCTTTCTCACTAGGGAGTTACTTTGTGTGATTTTCTATTTCCCAGTGAAGCATAGTGTTGGGTGACGTGGGATAAACCATTTGACTTTGTCGAGAATAGAACCAAACCAATGTTGGCTTTCTTGCTCTGTCCTCTTGTAAATTCAATGATATCTAATGATAACTTAATCAAAATAAGCAAATTATTCTTTTTTTTTATATTCTAAATGTTGATTTAATTTCTTAGAGTGTAGTGGCTTATTAGAATTAAAGATTTACTTTGAGCCAAGAATTGAAATCGTCTAGATACGGCAAACTACTCTCGATAAAAATTACTGGAAACTCCACTTACATAAATTTGCGTTACTCTATCCTAAAATTAATATAACTTTACTTATAATTATTTATTATATTATAAATCCTCAGGCAAGAAATAAAGAATACATTTTTATCATTATTACAATATTATTTTGTATTCTCTAAAGTTTAAAAATAGTCTCATTATATATTCAAATATGATGTAAGAT
>JABUQX010062794.1:0-15000 GCA_015478945.1 Trachelipus rathkii | reverse complement strand
TTGATGGCCTCTTCTAATTTAAGCTTCGAAGTTATATCAATTTTTTTTCAACATCTTTCAGTGCAGCAAAGAAATTTTGTTTAAAGTTTATCGAAAATTGTTTAGAGGGATAGGAAAGGACATTTTGACCTTTTTCTTTAACCCGTTGACGCTTTCGACTAAGCTCTTCAATATCTAGAAGCTTTTCATACTCATCTTCTGAGCTTTCTGAAGAATGACTTGAGAATTAACAATTTGTCCAGATGCATCCTTTTCTTCTTGAACTTCTTGCAACCCTTTAATGCAAATGGCATATTGCAAAGTGCAGATTTAGCTTTGTTGTTGATCTTAAGTTAAGCTTACCCTGTAGATAAGATCAATATAAACAGCAGCTAAAAGAATATCAATTTCGATAGAGCTGAGAAACTTTCTCTTCATACCATGGCACGTCTTTACTATCTTCAGAATACTTAATTATAGTTAGATATAAGTTGAATTTATTAGAATATAATCCAAATGAAACATAAGGTGCAGGTTAAAAAAAACCTTTTGAAGTTTGTAATTGCATTTTGTTCTGTGGGAAGTCGCAAGGCTCTCAAACTTTTATGAAGCGTTAAGTCACTTTCACAAAGTCACAATTTCACAACCTTTGTCAGTTTAAATTTTCTGACTCCAATTCTACACTATCTTGAAGTTGTGACTCAACTCTTGAGAAATTACCTGACGCCACTCCGACTCTCAAAATTACAGATCTCCCCTACTCCACCGACTCCAACTCCACAGCCCATGCTCCGAACCATACCCTCCATAAACACTTGTTACAAACTTCTATCCACTCAATCACTTTCTTCGCCTCCATTCATGGTCATCTTCAACCAGTTTCATTTATCTGTTACATGCATATTTACCATTCTTCAAATTTCTCACTCTACCGATTACCTCTTCCTTACCTCAATAAAATAGTATATAATATATATTAATAATATATATTATAATATATATATGATATTATAAGATATATAATATATAGTATAAATTATATATTTTTATCCCCTTCTTCCCCAAGACTGGGGGTAAAGTGCGTGACATGCACCAGAAACAGAAAATTAGTAGAAGAATATGACACAAGTCAAAAAAAAAAGAACAGCCTTACCACCCCCTTTATGCCTATTAGTGAGAATCGTCAGTCATAAAATCCACCCTAGAGCTTCATGGGACGCGACGGACCCTCACTATTGCATCTCTTCAGTGTGGAGTTCATCCCTTGGCCCAGGTGGACCACAACCATACCCCCTCACAAAACCACGCCATTCACTCATTAAGGCAAAAACATCACCTGTATTTAGTAATATATTCATGGAATTAATAGAAACTTATCATATTTTCCCAAAATTCCATACATTAATCTGGGAGCCGCATGGTAGATGATGTTTTTTGCCTTAAATACCTCAGGATATAGATATAAACACAATATTTAAAACTTTATTAACAATAATTCACAATGATATAAAAATTTACATTAGAAAAAAGCAATAAATTAAACAAAAATAAACTTTCTTGATATTGCAAATACTGGTCCATAGATCAATTCCCAACTTTCAGCATTTACCGAAAACCCTCTTCAAATCCTTCATATATTCATTGGTTCTCCGCTCACAATTTTTCCACAAAAATAGCTGTCATGAGCAACCTATTCCTTCGTGCCTTTAAACTATGCAGCCCACAATATTTACAAGATGAAATTAACTTTCTCAAAAACATTTTTCTTAAATTAAAATATCCCCATAACCATATAAATAAATCAATACGTAAAGCAAAACAGAAATATTTAAAAAAAATTTATAATAACAATAGTTCAAATTCTAACATCCATTACTATTCCCAACTATCCAAAAACAACCTTCATTAACTTACATTCCCAAATTCCATACACACAGTAAAATCAAACAACATAATCTTGAAACATAGTTTAAAACCTTCAAATAATAATCCAAACATAAATGCAGGCATTTACAAAATCAAATGTGATAACTGCATACAAACATATATAGGTGAAACTAATAATTTTACCGTCTCTCTCAACACAAAAATGATCTCAAGGATAATAAACAATCATCTTCACTCGTACAACACCGTCAAACTAACAACCATAAAATAAACACGAACACCCCCATTATCATAAAAACAATACAAAACACAGAAAATCAGAAACTGATTGAATCCTTCATCATTAAGAACACAAATAACTTTAATCTACAGAAAGGAGAAATTTCAATTGACAAAACAACCAACCTTTACCTAAAAGAATCACGTGCTCTGGAAAAATTACTAAGGAAAATTAAATCGACTTAAAAAATGCCACATCGTCATGAAGATAAATTTACTCTACCCAAGTAGCCAAATAATCCAAAAGTAGCCAACCTCATCATGGAAAAAATTTCACCCTCTAGTCCCGACGAAGTGTTTCGCTTACGAACACGATGTAGCAGATTTATGGCAAATAAAAATAATAAATCTACAATTTGAATTTTTGGTCGTGAGGCTATCTGTCAGGGCAGGTGAAGGGAAAACAAAAAAAACACCATACACCTTTAAGTTTATTACAAAACCCCGAACCGATACTACAAAAATCCTTAAACGTACAATTTCTTAAATCTATAAGGTCTCCTGATATCACTACAATATCCCTGTACCACTACCCTACACCACTTTCTAAATGTTATTCAAAATACCCTCTACCTCATACAGTAAGTATTAACATAATACCCTTAAACATAGACCTTATAGAACCTACAGACATATAAATATATAAACAATAAATTAAATTAAAAAAATCAAAGAATATTCGATATTAAATATAATGGTTGATTTTATGTAAATAGTTTGTTTTCAATTATTGCAATTATAGAACAGCTGTAGTTTTAATAGTTTCTACTTCACTGCACTCTTTAGTTTTTTAATTAAGTTTTCCGTTCATAAATTGTAAATGTTTTTCTTTAAATAAAAAATGTTTTTCTAATTCTTTTCGCAATGAATGTTTTTCTAATTTTCTAAGTTTTTCAAAGTTTTTCGAAATGTTTTTCTAGTTTTCACAACATTTTCCTTTTAATCTAATCTTTCAAAATGTTTTGTCTCACTTTTCAATCTCTTTTGAGTTTAAATTTCAATTTTGTTTTCAGTTGTCTTTTCTATTTTAGTTTCACGTTTTTAGGTTTAGGTTTTATTTTCGGTATGTCTCTTTCTTTGGTTTTTCAGTTTCAGTTGACAAACATTAAAGTCAAAAATTAGGTCCTTGTTTTAAAATTTCAAGTTTTATTTTGAATTAATTTTATTTTGGGAAATAAATTGATCCGTTCCCGGTACCAAAATCTCTTTTACCCTTTGAAAACCCGATCACAGACAATAATCCATCCTCAACAGGAAATCCCTTTAAAAAAAAACGCAGCTTCAGACCAGTCCAAGGAGAAAAAAAACTGAAAAGATACAAAAAAAACAAAACATCCGAACAGTGAAACAATAACAATATAATACAAAGAAAAAAAATTATGAAAATGATAAGTTAAATAAAAATAATTAAAAATAAATCTCTTGAACAATCTTTAAACATTCCAAATTGAAGCAATTAAATGAATTGAGGAAACTTGATCTCAACAATTTCAAACAGTCAAATAATAATGAAATAATGAAAATCATTCCTAATAAATTAAATGAAATTGAATTAAAAGTAATTTTAAAATAATTAAAATAATAAAGAAAAAAATCAAATAAAATAAAACAAAACCAGCAAATTAATAGCTACCTGGCCAACGTTTGTTATTAGCCATTTTTTTTGTCGTCCTTTCCCTTCTCTCAACCGTTAAAAGACCACCTCAAGAACTGTCACCTTGTAAATATCACACCAAGAAAGCAGCCCAATACTGGAATCCAAAAAACAAAATTGACTATATTAAGTTGTTATGTATATTACCCATAATAATAAAATAATGCAACAACAAATTTTAAAATAATTAAGACAATCAATAATTACCCTTACCCTTGAAAAATTAGAGACAGATTCCACATTCATCAAAACAACCCTTGACATATTCAGATCCAGTCCATCAGTCCAATAATGCTCAATATCCAATATTATATTTCATCAATTAAATATATAATTCATAAATAATTCAAAAAACAAATCCCTTCATCAATAATTCAAAATAATTAATAATTAAATTAATCTTTTACTGAAAAACAAGATAAATTACTTTAATTGAAAATTAAATTTAACAAAAAAAATGATATTTAATTTATTAATTTCCCCCCATTCTTTAATTTTTCTCTTTTTAAAAATTCCCCCACTTTTTCACTGCATTTCCGGGAACTTTCCTTGTTGGTTGAAGTTCATCATGTGTTCCTTCATTTATCTTCAGGCAAGCTTATCATCTTCTCATCTTCTTCAATCCCTCTTGCAAACCCTAAAAAAAAGAGAAACAATTAATGAGAACACTAATAAAAAAAATAAACTAAATAAGCCAAACCCCCACATCCCCTACCTAAGTTTGTCTCATAATTCTAACCCAACAATCACTTCCCATCTAATACGCGTATGTTCATTCACCCAATCATACTCTTTACAATACCTCACTCCTAGTAAGACGAGTTTCTCATATTACCATCACTCTTGTTCACGGGTTTATTCACCCCACCTTCCTCTCTTCTCATCATATACCTCTACTACTTCATTCACACTTCCTTCCCTAGGTAATCGCTCAGACATTTCTGCAATCTGTTTCTCGATCTCTCTCATTCTGGCATTCGCCTTTATAACATTCACTACTTCATCCAATTCCACACAAAATTTACTCAAATCATCCACTTCCATATGCACACTCCTATCTCTAATATTTCTCAATCCTGCTAACACACTCTAATTTTCATCCAAAGGAAACTTGCATACTGTGTAGGTACTTTTCCTTAAACTCTGCTCGTTATTTCCATTGTCCCACCAAAAACTTCTCATTATCATTGTTGAACAACACCTTTAACCTACTCACATTACCCGATATTCCTCTTTTGCGCTTCTTTTTCTGTATCTCTTCCACCAACACTAATTCTTTCCCCTTTAACCACAAATCATCCACTATATCCCCATTCTCATTCAAGTCCTCCTCATTCACCAGAAACTTATATACGGGATGAATCCTAAGATAACCAGGGGTTCCCTCCACGGCCTCAACTGTACCTGATGGGCCCGAAACTCATTCGTACTGCCATCATTCTCACTTTCCAACACATAACTAACCCCATTAGACATAACCCTTTTCACAATATAAGGCCCTTCAAAAACTTTTCTCTCACTCTTACTCACATTCACCGAAATTCTCAATCATTCCTTCAAAACCATTATCCCCAACCTTAAAACTGGCAAACTTTAAACTACCCTTTCTCCACACGTCCCTATCGCTCTCAGGCAACCCCAATCTAGGTTTCACAAACTTCTCAAAATTCAACACATACATACAAGGAGACATACCAGTTGCTCTATGCACAGTCATATTATAAGCCCACAACACTCTTCCTAACCAATAATTCCCCCAATCATACAAATCTTCACTCATCATTCGTAACACATCACTCAACGTTCGAATCGTCCTCTCCGCTAACCCATTCGGAAAACTCAGGCATATACGGCGTCTTCTCATGTTCAATGCCCCAATCACTCAACATTTGCTCGAACGCCTGCCTACAAACTCCGGTCCATTATCACTCAACATTCGCTTCGGTTTACATACACACACATCGGCAACAAAACTTCCCTTACCACCCTAGCCACATTCACACTAGTCTTATTCTTCACCGGCACAGCATACGCAACTACTTTTTGATCCACCATCACACCATTCTTTACATACCCACTCGCAGTCATTGCAAAGAAACACAATCAATCACTACTAACCAAAAGGTTCATTTCAATCCATATCGTACACAGGGGGTGTCACATGCATTCTCGTATACTTGCCTTCTGACACTCCTCACAAGTAGTTGCAACATCATTCACTATTTTCCTTATAAACCAAGGGATTTAAAACACTCGCCTATTCATACATTCCCACAATTTAAATTCCCATGTGACCAAACCTCTGTGATCACTAACGCCACCCTACCGTCCAACTACCGAAAACACCTGTAACATTCAAATCATCTCACGCAACCTTCTAAATAAAAACCACATTCGCAAACAACAAACTTTTGCGCAAAATACCCTCTAAAATCTTCATCAACTAGTCACATCTACACCACTTCCTTAACCCCGACAAAATACATTTTCTCAATTCACAGACCATAGGATATTCCTCTTGCATTACCTCGATATCTCTCATGCTTAACAGTTCTTCATCCCCTACACCAACTCTCACCATGCCAACAAAATCCACAACACACACATTCTCCTTCTGCATTCTAACAATCTCACAACTTCCCTTCAGCAACCTTTCATTCCCTACATCTACGGACAACCTATTCACCCCTCAACAAAGTCAATCCAAACAAAAAAACATACGGCATTCGCTCCATCGTCCCGAGAACAAACAAACCTATTGTTCCACTTCCCAGCGTGCTATTTCTACCTTTAAACAAAAAACCTCTTCAAAAAGACGACAAAATTCACCTGACCCATCCCTTTATTCTTCACAATTCGTATCCTCTTCTCTACTGCCACGGATCACTCGACCACACAGATGCATATCACTAAGGAAATCTTATGACCCAGTATCATCAATCAGTCCACAAAATACCGTACTCTCCCATTCACCTGTGCACTCTCACAACCATTCTTCACTTGTATCCCATCGCTCGCAATACACAAACCTTCTTCGATTTCCCTGGGGACAAATCATTTTCACATCCTACATCACCCTCTAACAACACTTCTCCATCTCCGTTCCAAAACATACTTCCCGATACTAACTCTATTTCTACATTCACTTATAGTATATGCACTTAAACACATGTTAATGAAGCTCGCCACTTTCACCATTACACCCTCACTCCTATACAAAAACCGGTCTCTCGCCACCCGTAATGCACACATACCAACACCTTAAAAACTAACTTACTCACAATATCAATACCTCTTGCACCGCGAAGCACACCTACATTAATCACATAGCCTTTAAACTCTTCATAAAATATTTTCACCTTTCCTTAATGTCTATTCTGCTTGCGGTTTTCTTTGCACACCTCAGTTCATAACTTCCCATCCGCAATTCTTCTATTACTCTCAGGCACTTCTCGAAAACCAACTATCCCTAGCAAATCCTGTAACCCATACAACACACTTTCAAACATAGAATCACCACCCCACCCTGACTTTTCTTTCCCTTCATCAATCCCTTAGGCTAAATAATCCAGGGTCTGATCACTACCTTTTCATTCCACTCTCTCACTCCCCAGGCATTCTTGAACCATCAACATCAGCAATCTCTTCCTTTCACCTGGCACAATATACTCAAACCACATAATCAAAATCACTCAAATCTTCCAACATCCTTGCAAGCTTACTATCAACTATCCTCATTTTCTGCAAATACACCAACGGTTTGTAATCCAATAGAACACCAGCGATTAAACCCATTACAAAGGCGTAGGCTAACTACTTGGAACAAAACCTCAAAGCAAGCCAACTTTCTTCCAATTGTGGAATACTTTCAGCTCATCATTACTAAACGCTTTCGAAAAACATACGCAATCACTATTTCTTTCAATCCATCAATCACCTTTCTTGCATAAACAACCCTTCCCATACAATACCCACTTGCATCTGTATACACTTCCAAAGGTTTAGCATACTTACTATAATCCGGATAAGACAGCTCTACATCTTTCGCGACTTCAGCTTTCAACTTTTCAAACGCTTCATTCATTTTATCATTCCACTTCACAATCGTACTCTTCTTTTTCCCAGTCCATTCAGTCAAGGGTTTCATCACTCCTGAACAATCTTTCATAAACTTCCTTCCAAACTCTACCAAACCTAAAAATCCTCTCAACTCTCTAACATTCCTCGGCTTTGGAAACTGCCGAACTTTTTCAATAAACTTCAGCCTTTTTCAAACCTGTTGCTTTCACCTTATGTCCCAAGAATTCAACCTCATCCGCAAACCACTCGCACTTCTCAACTTTCACTTTTATACCTACATCCTCCAACTTTTTCAACACATCATTCACTAACTTCAAATGCTCAGAAAAAGATTCATTCATCACTAGTATGTCATCTATGAACACCATCACATTCTTACTGGGAAAATCATTCAATACCACATTCATCGCGCCTCTGAAAAGCTGCCGGAGCATTGGCTAAACCAAAGCTCAAATTCCTAAACTGTTAAATGCCGCTTTGCAAGTCGAAATGGCAGTCACACACCTTACTATCCTCTTCCACTGCACAGAAATACGTCCTAGCACGAGATCCATTTGTCGGTAAAAACTTTCATTCCCAATTACATACATATACACACACTCACAAAAACTACACACATAGGAAACCGATCTTTCACGGATCTTTCATTCAACCTTTACGATTAATACAATACAATAATTCTCAATCGTTTCCAATCGGCTTTCGCAACAGCACGAATCGGACTATTCGCAACGGACTTTTCACTCTCTCCGCAACACTCCTATTCGCTCTAACTCTTCACACTGCTCTCCAATCTACTCCAATCAGGGAGGAAGTCCGAGCGACGTTGGGTAATATGGGGGTTGCATCCACTAACAATCTGATGCGAAAACGCAGGCAAGTTTCGCATCCCCAAAATCCTCATCGCCCTCACTCAGCGCTTTCCTCCTTTCCCATAACATTCATAAAACCTTTTGTCTCCTTACTTCATTCAAACCTTCCGGTAATTTTACTTTATCTACCATTTCATCATACACCCAATCCTTTCTCTTCTCAATATCACCAGCAAACACACAACATTCATTCTCTCTCGAATTCTCTAATACAAAAACGGAATACAAACTACCAACTACATCACCAACCCTTATACCTCTCAATCTCTTCTTTTTCACATCAGGCACCTTCTGCACACATACCCGAGGATTATTCAAATCTATTATACCGTCGAATACATGTGCAACCCTTTTCACCCTATACCTTGCATCATAACCATCCACAGAAACATTGCTATCTGGTTTTTCATCACACCATACATTCGCTATTCCACCCTACTTTCCACTTACTTACTACGTCCATCTTAAAGAACCATCCCTAAAGCAAAACACCTTCCACGCCTTTAACCAATTTCACATCTACATTCCCTAAATCATTCACATACAATCTGATTATTTCACATCCTTAGCTCACCTCTTCTCTATCATCCTTCGATCAGGATGAATAACTATCCCATTTGCACTCAAAACTTATATCCCAATAACACATCATACTTTTCATTCCTACTATCAATCACATAAAACTCACTTTCCTCCATGCCTATCCCTCCTATCTTAACGCTCTCTTTAAATTTAACTTCCACCGGTACCAACACATTACTAATTCCTTAATAGACCCCTACAACTTCTTCTGATCCTTCCCCTTATCTTCATCCTATACATATGCTCCTTTATTACCACAAACACTAACCATACATCCTTAGTATCAATCAAAGTACGAACCTCAATACCTCCACAGAAACCTAATACTTCATACATTCATTCAGCGACAACTGAAAAACACATCGACAACTTAAATCCCCTAATCTGTTAAAACAAAAATTCCACCTGAGGCTTCACCAGATGCAACCCACAGCAACTCGTTTCCCGAATGTTTCAATTCATTACCTGATTATTGTGACAGTGTTTCACCCCTGCCTCACTCCACATTACATTCTATTTTTACCACAAGCCGCTGACACTAAGTTGAACCGGACCACAACACATTACCCAAATACCTAGCACACCAGGATTAACCTGACCTGCCCCTCCTGGTTGCCTCACACTCCAACACATTCCAGCCACATGCCCTATTTTCCCACATTTCGTACAAGTATTTCTAGGGGACCTACACATCCTAGAAAAATGCCCCTCGATACCACAGTTCCCACATACTGGTTGCCTCGCTCTTACACCCTGTGGACAATCACGCACCCAATGATCCACACCTCCGCTTCTCCTACACCCAGCCCTTTGCGGGTCCGTACAGTTCATGGCCAAATGACCCACTTGCCCACAGCTAAAACAAGCACCAGTTGCCCATCTACATTCTGATATCATATGGCCCATCTTCCCACAACAAAAACACTTCACATCCCTATTCGCACTCACATTTTCTTCGTTTCCACGACCTCTAATTCCTTGACCCTGATTGTACCCTTGTCCTTGGTTATACCCTTGACCTTGGTTATAACCATCGTTCCCTCTCACATTCATATTTCCACCAGCTTGATGACCAGCAAAACTACCCACACCTCCTGCATTCACCTGTCTTTCCTCATCTCCAAAACCACCATAAAAATCTTCCAAAAACTTCACCATTATCATAGGGGTTAGCTTTCAGTGCGTCCCTATTCGATTTAATACTGGGAGTGGTTGTGACACCCTCTCACTCGCATTCATTCCCCTACCACTATACACTTCTCGTCGTTCATTCTCCTCTCGCTCTCCTTCAAACTCCCTATCTTCTACAATTTCCAGAACATCTTCCCAAGTCAATCGCTCTCCCGCCCATCTCATTTTCTCTTTCCTTCGCAAATTCACATATTCTGCCACCGAGGTCGGAACCGTCTCCAAAAACTTCTTCAACAATCTCTTATTCTCGTCCACATCATCATCCCCAAACTTCTTTCTCGCCAAGGTTTCCAATCGATGCGCATACATATCAATCCTTTCACTCTTTCCACGCCTAGCTTTATCAAAATCATTCACCTTTCTATACTTCACTCCCCCTTTCACTCTCACAACCTGGTCCATGATTCTCTGTTTGACCACTTCATACTTTGGCTCACCCACACTGACAGCCTTATAAAATTCCAGCATTCGCCCCTCTAAAAATTCGCCCAACTCTTTCACCCAAAAGACCTTATTCTCATCAAACTTCTCCCTACAATAACCCTCATATTCCCTAAAGAACTCCTCAACCTCTTTTGTACCATACACATTAAATTTATTATATCCATCCCTCCCCCCCCCCCCACCGTATATCCCGAATCAGCACACTCCTTTTCACTTTACGCTCAGACTCAGAACCAGATCCCGTCTCATATCCCTCAAACACATTCACCTCGCCTTCAGAACTACTATATAAAATGAATCTATACTTTTACTTCTTCATTCATTCTTATCATGCTCCTGTTCTAGAAAGTCGTCGTACTTCTTCTTTTATCCTTTTCTCAATCTTCCATTCTTCCACTTTTTCTCAATCTTCCTGTCCTGCAAACACCTTATCATTCATCCTTTCATCTTCATCCCATTTCCCTTCTCATTCCTCAGTCACATAACTAACTCATCATTCTTGTACATCACTTTCATTCATCCTGGTCTTCACTCCCTACGTCCTTCTTTAGTCCACTTTCCCAATTCCTCTAACATTTACTACCCTTTGGAGTTATAGTCACCTTGTGGCGTTCCATCATTTCCGTTCCTCCAATCCATCAGCAAACCTCTGTATTCATCATTGTCCTCCATTTTGCAGCCATTCTCCTCCATTCGTTTCTCTATCTCTTTCATTCCCTCTGTAATTCTCTCACCTTCTCAATCAATTCTTCATTCTCTTTCTCTTTCTTCCCAAAGCCTTCCCTAAAATATATACTTTCCAACATCCGCTCCGAATCCTTATTACGAAAGCCATTAGTTAACATTGTTAAACTAACAATATAATACTTACTTTATTCTAATTTATCTACTTATATTACATCATATTACAATAACCATTAAACACTACAGTGACCCTCACTATCTTAGAGCACAGCACAACACGTTGAGGTCCACAAATAATGTAAGCAAGATATTATGGACAAATAAAAATAATAAATAGCGTACCCCCAATTATGAAATTCTTTAGGACAAAGTGCAGCATAGTTTCTGCGATTAGTGAAGTTAAAACAAAAAAAACCCACTACACCTTTAAGTTATATTACACCCCGAACCGGGATACAATATACAAACAATCTTAAACGTACAATTTCTAAATCCGATAAGGTCTCCTGGATATCACGTTCTTAATGAGAAAAGGACTCCCCCAATTCACACAATACAGTATATAGAAAAACCACCTCCATAATTATCCCCACTCTTTCTCTGCCCACACCAAAAACATAAAAAATAGCCACCTCTCCAGCAGCTATATCTCAGAGCCAAAGAATATGCTCTCCCCAAACCACTAAAATTCAGAAACCAAATTTTCTTGACTACCAGTATTCACCAAACTCAAATACCCCCCCCCCCTACATAATCAACTTGGCCTACAAAAAACGCCAAAAAAAACTTTATAACAACAAACAAAAAAAAATCAGAAACTTCAAAAACTTTTGCCCCTTCTCTTTCAATATAGAACATAAATTAAAACAACACATACCAAATTCAATCATATTAACTCACAATAACATATTCACTTTCAAACGCACTCTCAAACCCCCCAAACAAAGAAAACCAATATTCGAGCAACAAATTATGAATATATCCAAATCCCGTTGTTACAATTGCCCCTGTAATATATTTGGAGAAACAAACGATTATTCCCGACGGCATATTCTCAACATAAAGCAGATTTAAACGGACGACAATATAAATACTGCACTCACACACCCATTCCACCAAAATAAACTCTATCATTATAAAAATCAGTAGTGACAAACATCACGCACAATCAAAGATACTCAATAAATCGAGTACAAAGTAGGAAAGAAGGTATACAGGAATCCATTATACATTATATAAGACACATAAGTAACTTTAATTAAAATCCAGGCCGAGTGTCAATGTTCGAAGCCCGACACAAAATTACAAAATTCAAATTCATCATAAAATTTCAAACTGATCTTTAAAAAGATAATAAGAAGACTCAACCAACTAAAACTTTCCTGGATAACTGACAAATGTAACCCTGCCGATTGCAGCGCGATCGCTTTTCTGTAAATACATGTCAGTTTTGAAAAGGCTCCATTCTGGTATATGTGACGGAAAGCTCAGGCTTTTCCCCACCCCAAGATCTCAATTTTAGTCTCCCTGTTTTTATGTATTTTAAAATTAAAGAATGTGTGTGCTTGATTGTTAAGGGATGTGTATATTCGAACGTTTGAGTTTCATTCGGGTGAACCCATGTTTAGAGAATAAGAAAATGAAATAGCGCTTAAATAGATGATCGATTGCGTGTCCGCATATAAAATTTTGTTATTCAACAGTGCTATACTAATTCTCCCGCAACATAGTACTCAATGACTACAAAACCTTAACTAAAAAATATTTCACGCCAAGGGTGATTACGTCTATAAATCATTTACAACTACGTTCAAGTAGTTTATATCTACGTATATATATATAAGATATATTTAGTATATATATATCATATAGTTAATACAATATAGTAATATATATAATATATATTATAATATATATATATAGTATAATATATAAAATATATATAATATATATAAATATATAATATATATATATAATATAGTATATATATAATTATATAATAGTTCCTGCATAGAATAATGAATAGGAGGTTGCTTTCTTAACCTGATAAAGTCGAATGTCATAGAGTGTAGTAGCGGAACACTTCGGAAATCTTGATAATAATTGGCGAGTAGTGGACAGAGGCTGGATAGGTGAAAATGTGTGTGCGCGTTTATGTGCCAAGAGAATACGTATTATTGGAGCATAGAGTCATTAGAAGGAGGAGTAATGGGATTAGCAGCGAGAAAAGTTGAAAAAATGGTAATCTGCAGGGTTTAGATGAAATTACCGAGGTGAAATGATCAATGAATTGATGCGAGATGGTATTGATTGAATTGAAAGTTGTGTAACAAAAAGCGTTATGAGGATATGGTTTCGAGGATAGCGAGAGAGCAGTACATATATTATACCCTAGATAAGGGTAGAGATAGGCGTTAGCTGTAAGAATTAATTATGAATAGTTTATGAGTGGTAGTTAGGAATATATATACTATTGGTATTATGCTGAAAAGAGTACAATTCAACTTGACTGAAGAAGCTTATTTGGAAGAACAAGGTGACGTAAGAAGTGTAGGAGATGCGTAGGATCGAATCTTATATTAGAGACAAATGATGAGAAAATGCAGGGAGAAGAAGAATAAATATGATTTAGTTTGTTTTTTGAATAATGCAACAGGGTATATTAATAGGAAGCTCTTATGGAAAGAAGTAGGATTAATATGATGTTGGTGGTAAGTTTCTGAATGGAATCAAAAGTATGTATGACGATAGTGAAGCAGGTGTGGAAATAAATGGCTGGAAAATGATATGACAGAAGGAAGAAAGCGAAAATAGAAAAGTTGGTAGTTCCGTTATTCTTAGGTTATTCACATTTGATATATGGAGGAATATGCAAAAAATTAGAGGTGGGGGTGGCAGAGAGATAGGTTAGAAATGATAGGAGATGGAGGTTTACCCTACCTGATTATATGCCGAATAGATTGGTTTTTTGTCGGATGAATCTGAGAGATGTGGATAGGAATTGGTAGAGAGAATTTGGCAGGTGTGTAAAGGAGATGTTGAAGTAAACCTACATAAGAGTAATTATGGTTGTGAGTGAGGCCAGTTCTCGGTGTGAAGTTAGGTTAGATGTTGAGCAGATGGAGCAAGTGTCTGAGTTTAAATATTATAATATATGTTGATGAAAAGGGAACGATGATGCAGATTGTCAGTCTAGAGACAAAGTCTGTGAATGACAGAAAGGGTGGCTGGCTGCAATTAAATCGTCTCGGTGGATGCAAAGGAACTAAGTTCTTGGTGCGCTAGGGTCTGTACCATGAGGAGGGAGAATGTTTTCATAATAATGATAATGAGAAATTATTTCTCTTT
>JABUQX010062793.1:0-5000 GCA_015478945.1 Trachelipus rathkii | reverse complement strand
GAAGGAAGGGTGGTTCCTAGACATGTGGGGAATGAGCATAGGTTAAGTCTAAAGTCAGGGGGGGTGGACAGAGAAAGAATGAGACTGTAAGATTTACGAAGACGATTGCATGAGGCTCGCCTCATGGGAGGAGGTATGCGATTGCATGAAGTATGCGACCTATGAGGTATGCGATGCATGAGGCTGGCCTCATGTGAGGAGTTATGCGATCACATGAGGTATGCGACCCATGAGATATGGGACGGCATGAGGCTCTCCTTGTCGGGAGGAGGTATGTGATCACATGAGGTATGCGACCCATGAGGTAGCGACGCATTGAGGCTCAATTCATAGGAGGAGGTATGAGATCGCATGAGGTATGCGACTCATGAGGTATGCGACGCATGAGGCTCGCCTCATGGGAGGAGGTATGAGATCGCATGATGTATGTGACCCATGAGGTATGCGACGCATGAGTCTCGCCTCATGGGAGGAGGTATGCGATCAGAAAGATCGGTAAAGCAATGTCTTTATTAATGGTTGTAATAAAAGAGTGAATCAGTAGCGCTCGACGATTTGCAAGAATCTTCTATTCAATTTCCTTTCAAGAGGAGCTGTATGAATGGAAACCTACCTACAGATTTACGACGGCGTAGTCCCATACAAAATAAACCCACGCCTCTTGAACACAGCCAAGATGGAACTGCGGCGGCTGTGAAGAAAATTCTGGAGACGCCTCAAAACATCTAATTTCTTTGAAACTTGCTTAGGGAGAGAAATAATGGGGTCCTACCAAGAAAGTTCACAATAAAAAGAAATACCAAGAATATGAAAAGGGGAAAAGGGAAAAGGATAAGAAGAAAAAAGAAGTGGGAAGGGGAAAGGGGGGAAAGAAGAAAGGGGAAACTTGAATATGCGTTTTTCAATGACGATGCTATAGTTATGTTGGAGATTATTGCCGAGTTATAGAGTGTAGTATAGTCTTATTTGGGCTCTGAAAACCACTATGTTTTCTTCTGACTCGTCAATTAAAATTTTAAAAAGGGGTCAGCTCCTCAAAAGGCTGACCTTCCCTAGCAGAGGATTATATGAGTTGAGAGGTCTGATGCCTTTAAAAAGTGAAAAAAAAAGAGTAATGTTAGGGTATAGAAAATCGTCAACTATAAGAGAAGATATATGATAAGTGAAAGAGAGAAGGTCATTGAATGGTTGCAGCAAGAGAAAAAGAAGAGATTGAATGGAATAAGCTGATAAGAAAAGCAATTCTTTATCCGAAAAAAACTAGTCCGGCAAATGGTCGGACAGTGGAAAAATGATCGACAGGTCAATAATGGTAGAGCCATGTTGTAAAACAAAAATTAAGTTTCTGTTATTTAGAGGTTTTGATCTCTGACGGTATGCCAACAACTTAACACTAACCTAACCTAGACGCTGATCTAACCGTACCTACACCTAACCGTAACCTTAAACACCTAAACCTAAACCTAACCTAACCTAAACATAACATAAACCTAACCTACCTATCCTATACCTATGCCTTCGTTATCCTATCCTAGAACCCAACAAACCCTAACCTGCTCCTAACCTATCCTAAACTTTACCTATACCTAAGTCGCGGCCACCGTGGCTCAAGGCCACCTCATCGTCGGCCTGAACGGCCTGCGGCGAGGGCGGGCAGAACGCGAACATGCTGTTTTTGATGTCGTGTGGAGCATTTAGTCAGACAGGGTGGCAAGATTCTGAAGCAGAAAGGTTTGAAGGGAACATCAGAAAGGGGTACGGCGTTCAAGGACATATGGCTCTTCCTGTGTTAAGTTCAGAGAGATTCAGAAATAACACTCTTAGGTAAAAAGTAGTTAGGCGATAAATATGTGGGTGGGACGGAGGTGAGATGAAGGAATAGCTGCAGCGACGCGGAGTCCAGTTTTTCGAATCGCCGGCGTCTGAATGGAAGAGTAAAATACTCTTCCCTTTGACTCATTAATAGAAAGGGATAGCGATGACGCCAATCAAACATCACGAATTTTCGGCATATTCTTGCTCCATAGAATTCAAAAAAGTTTTTAACCCATTTAAAACACGTGTTTTAACGTGTGCAAAACTTGCCATTAATGGAATTGTGCCAGACAAATCTAACATGCTACGCGTAGATCAAACAGAGCAAATGTTGGCAGACTTTTTTATAAAAATAAAAGGGGCGACGAACAATAATGGTTCCTCTACATAAAAACTCTCTACCTCTCTCTTCTCTCTATTCTCTCTCAGCGTCTCTCTCTCTCTCATCTCGTTCTCTCCACTCTCTATATATATATATATTAATATATATGATATATATATATATATATAATTATATATATTATATATATAATATATAATATAATATCTTATATAATATATATTATATATATATATATATATATATATATATAAAGGGAAAGATTGTGAAGATAAAATTGAATAGGCATTCAAAGATTGAAGATTCAAAACTGCTTAGAAAGTTATAAAATGAAAAAAAAAATTTAATTTTCAATTAGATAACATTTCAAAATGTTTTTTCACCATTTTATGCAGAAATACAAATTCTCTTTTTGAAAAATATTTCAGTAGAAAGTTAACAAAAAAAGTACGAAAAAAATTCAATATTTTTTTTTTTATCTTTTTTTTTTTTTTTTATTTTTTTTTTTTTTTTATTATCAAAAGGATTTTTTTTTTAATCGTAATTGGTCCGGACTTTTTTATGAGCATTTGTTAGTGGATGATGAGTAAGAGGTAATCATAAAAATAAATTAGTTGTATTTACTCATTCTCTCTCTCTCTCTCTCTCTCTCTTCTCATTCTCTCTCTCTCAATCTCTCTTCTGCTCTCGAATCTCGTCTTGCTCTTCGTCTCATCTCTCTCTCTTCTTCTCTCTCTCTCTCCTCTCTCTCTCTCTCCTCCTCTTCTCTCTCTCTCTCTCTTTCTCTCTCTCTCAATATATATATATATTATATATATAGTATATATATATATATATATATTTATGTATATATATATTATATATAAATTACTATTATATATATATATATATAATATATATATAATATATTAATATATATATATATATATATATTAATAGGGTGCTCAAACTGACAGCCAAACTGATAGCCGGAAGTTGCAAGCGATTGTTGGCAAAGTAACATTTTCAACATTTGGTTTATGGAGCTTAAGGGCGTCCAATTGGGTTTCGGGGTCGGGGAAACCCGTTTCCCGAGGTTCGAGAGCGACTCAAGTTCGGAAATACCGCTTCCGTTTTGACGCCGCACGTTTTGGAGAATATACTTCGACTGCTTCATTATTATTCGCGCTGCATCTTTCGGCGTGTATTAGAATAACGCATAACTTTTAAATATGTTTATTTATTAATCAATATTATAATATATGATATAGTATATAAATATATTATATTTTAAAAATATATATATATTATATTATATATTTATATTATATTATATATATATATGAGTATATAACTATATTAAATATAATATTATATTATATATATATATATATATATATATATAATATATATATATATATTCAAAACTAAGAAATTTACAGTTTAACAAATATAGATTCGAATTATCTCTATCAGGTTGACAGGCAAATGCCTTACCCAATATACCATGAACGCTTACGGCGTCTTTCTCTATCAAATTCAGGTTCTACGGGTTCATAAACATATACATTAACGTCAATATTGTGCTGTTAAGCGAATGTTTGCCAACTCAGCATCGCATACGCACAGACTCCGGCTCCGGCTCCGCCACTGGCTCTGGCTCATTGCTTCGAATCATGAGGTTTCTCAATCGAAGACTTCTGTTTCATTCTTCATCCATCTTTTTCTGTTATGCATTCCATGCATTTCCCTATTTTCTTCTGGCTCCGGCTCCGGCTCCGGCTCCGGCTCAGGGCTCTGGCTCATGAGTCTATTAGGGCTCCGTTTCCTTCTTAAACTCCGAATCCTTCACTGAGTCCTGTCGGCTATTTATTTTTTGCCTACCCACGCCCATTTCAAAGTTTGGGGGCTCGGCTTCCCCCATGGATGGGCGTAGCTATGTGCAATCACGGCTCAATCGCGCTGACACCACCAGCTAATGGGGTAGCAAGTTTGGAGGGGATAGGTTGTCTCTACGTCCCCTAAATTGAGGGGGAAATAAAAAAAAGGGGCGAGGATTAATGACGTCATAGAAATACTGCTTTTTAATTGGTAACTCCCGGTTTGTGATTGTTACTACAGCGCATTTACAATGCAATAAGGCTTTCAGAGCACGTAGAAAGGTGATTTAAATATTTATTTAGGGATAAAAGACCATGATAAATCCATTGAAATCATCAGAAATGGTCTTGAAATCATTTAAAACCTTCTAGGAACCAAAAACCCCATTTTGAAGGGCTAAATCCACTAAGTTCAGATTAAATAACTCAGAAAACAGTCATTCTGAATCAAGGACGGTCTCCCGATTTTCATGACCCTATATTTTTATATCAAGTGTCAAAATCTAACGAAGAAATGGAAATTTCCAAGTCAAATGCCGACATGATTTAGAATTTCCTGCCGTTCAGAAGCTCAAGAACTCCCGAAAACGGTCTCGCCGACTTTAGGAATAGTCTCGCAGGCCTTGGAAACGCAATCCTATGTGCATTAAGCCTGAAAAACCGAATGCTACAAAATGTTGCAAATGCTGCTTTGCAACATCCGATTGCAACAAACGGATGCTAATTTGGCGGCCGAGAGCGTCCCTAAACCACTACCACTACCACTACCACTTTACCACTACCCACTACTACTACTAAACTACTACTACTACTATCTATACTTTAAATAATAATTAATTAAAAAATAATAATAATAATAATAATAATAATAATAATAATTAATAAAATAATAATAATAATAATAATAATCAATAATATAAAATAATAATAATAATAATGATAAAATATTATAAATTATAATTATAAATTATAAATTATAATTATAA
>JABUQX010062792.1:0-10782 GCA_015478945.1 Trachelipus rathkii | reverse complement strand
AGTGACCCCGGCTAACATTTTTAAATAACAGGGTTCCAACACCCCCAAACACGTTATCCCATATTTAAAGGTTTATTATGGTGCATTAATATAGTGAACGTTAAACTTTAAAACATCCGTAAAAGCAGTGAATAGACTTCTCGGTAGTGTGGCAATGTGACCACGGAAGTTTTAATAATCGGAGTCTTTTTTGAACCAACTGCCCTTGAAGTTTATATTTTCTTAGCAGGGCTGCTTTTGTATAACCGTCGATAAGAAACGGATCTCGTACCTCCAAATGTCTCTCGGACCGATCCAGTAGATAAGTAAATGAGAAAAACACTTATATACGAGTCTCACTCCTCCGCTGATTTCTATCGGAAAGAACCCTGGAGGAATGAAATCCAAAGAAGTATTTTCGGCGGGTTCCTCTATATTATCATTTACGGGAGATCGGGAGAGGCATGGCAAACTATATTTGTTGGCCGAATAACTAACGTGAACGTTATGTCAAAAGTCATCTTCAAGTAGAAGTATTCTTCCATAGTTCTAAGCTAACCTCCCATCACCAGACTCATATTTTGTAAATAGATGAGTTGGCATATGGTTCGGTATATAAATGAATTATCATAACCACGGAGGAAAGGTCCTAAGGGGATTTTAACAGCCGCTACGTAGCGCTACAAAGCAGTTAGGTTCTTTATCAAATCAACTCCATAATTTCATCTGAGCCCATTGAAGTCATAGAAATAAAGATTGGGGTTTGCGATTCCTCCGTCTTGGATAGTTGGAGAAAGGGCCAAGCGCCAGCCCGAGGTTGAAGCATCTACATGTGTAAGGGGAGAAACTCTGGACCTATAATCGGGGAACCCTAACAATGTGGGATTACTAAGGTCCCCTTAAACTCACCAAATCAGTTGGGGCACTCGAGCCCCCATTGGATCTACACCAGTCTGGGAACTTGTTCTTAGTTTTGTCGGTTTGTGCGAACAGTTGGCACATGATGTCGCACTATAAAAATTTACCATTTCCGCAGAACTGGCGTAATTGTTTATAACCGAAGTCGGGCGGGGAAATTCTAACGCCCATTTGATATTTTTCTGAAGGGAAGTATACCAGTCTGTGATATTTGGTGACCCAAGAACTCCACCTCAGTACGGCAAAGCCTGGTTTACTGGGTTTAAAAGTTTATACCCATTTTTCTCTAAGGCAGCAAGGACTAATCAATCTCCAAGGTAACTAGATGATTCCCTATGTCTTTGACCTTGAGGATAATAATATCATACAAATTTATAGCATAAACCTTGGGACCATGTGTAATGGTTCACTCTAACGCCAGCAATCATTCACGCTTGAAATGTTGGCTGGAGCGCATTTATTATATCGATTACACCAAAGGGCTTCCTCTAAATACTCATACTGGCAAAAGGAAGAGGGTTAAGCTGGTTATTCGAAACACTTTCGGGTTCCATGGCACCTGATAATAACCGCGGACCAGATCTATTGGTTGTAAGATATTGTAATATTACCATCAAGGCATAATTATAAATCATAATCAAATTTAAATTTAAACGGGAAGGAATCGGCCTTAGTAACACTATTTAATTTCCGGTAAGTAGTCTATACATAAACGCAACTTACCGTCAGGTTTTTGGACAGGAAGGAATCACAGGAGCCGAATAAGGGGATTTACTAGGTCTAATAAATATCCTGCTCCAATAGTTCATGACTTGTTTTTCTATTCTTGAAGCCAAGGGACCCTGGAAAAACGACGTCTGGTAATCTCACAGGTCGACAAGTTTCTACCTCAATATTGTGTGTGATATTAGTAGCCACTCCAACGTCGTGTTCACCAAAACTGAGAGCCGATTTATGTTTTAAAACATTCCAACTACAAACTGCCCCCTCAGGATCAGAGATTAGGAATAATCGCAAAGCAAAACTCTCCTCCAACTTAGTGGGGGACCATACGTACTCATCTCAGGCTCAGTGAAAGAGTTTGTCAGAGTTAGGAGCTAAAGATAAATCAGAGGGTATGTCAGAGTTGACGACTTCTACCCTGTCTTTATTTTCCACATTCATTCCTACATTCATTCCTACATTATTTTTATTACGATCATCAACGGAGACGTTGTTCTACACGTGGATCTAATGCGACAGCTGCAAGAGAGGGATCAAAGTCCACAGCTTCTTGGCTATCAGCATTTATGCTTGTTTCCAAGTCTTTTTGGTTGAGGTTTTTCTGACATTTTTCTTTTGTAAATTTCAAAAGAAAGAATTTAAAAGTATTGGGAGGGTTATAACTAACTAACTCTCGATCTGTCCAATTTAAGTACAAAAGTTAAACATTTTCTTTGAAAAGAAAATAAGAGAATCGATGATTTTTCAAAAAATAAATATGATGAATGTGAACAAGTCACAATCCAAGTGCACGCAAGCGCAGGAACTCAAACAGAGTCCCTTTTCGGGCGCCACTTTAATTTATTTATGTGGCGGAGAGGAAGTACGATGGATCAACAAGTGTTCCCGAACGGTGAGGTACTCTCTCCGCTCTTTCTTGGAGATATGAAGTTCGAAAAATTTTTGATTTCGGAAGTCAAAGTATAGGAGATTACGTCAATGTTAGGTTTGTGATGTTCAAAGGTAGTGGTTTGAAGGTCTAGTCAGCACAGCAACCACCTGACACCATCAGGGGTAATACGGAGCAGATTAGATATTTACGAAACAGAATTCTTCCATTCTGATTATATGGTATCTCTCGATTTTAAAAGTCTGGTCACTAACGTTCCATTTAAAGGAACAATAGACAATAGGGAAAGCAAGATGATTTTTTACCTTAAATCATCAAATTTGCCAAACTTTTCCAGAGAAGAGCAAAAATTAAACATAACTTCTTGAAGATTAACCCGATAGAGGTCTCGAAGATTAAGAGTAACAATACCAAAAAGCATCAATATGAAGGATAGTGACACTCCATAAAAAAGTGTTATCTTTACTAAAATCGCCCAGAATATATGGTGGGAGGTACTTGACAAAGTTAATCGACAGTTTACCACAGTCCTACACCAACAATATTATAGAATATAAAGATTCCTCGCTGCAGCGAATTAGTTTAAATAATGCTTGGAGAGTCAGTTAAGGTTCCAAGGTGTAAAAGTATGGTACACCGAGCCACGAGACAGGCTCTAGATCAGAATCGAAGAGTGGAACACTCGAACGCTTCAAATATTGCTCAATGCATAAAACTCAAGGGATCAGAAATCCAAGACTCAACAACTTGTGAATAATATAGATGACTTAACTGGGAATTGACGTTGGGGAATGGATCCAAGTGTGAGTATGATTCAGGAGAATATCAATCTATGCTGAAGTACTATTAAAGAGGCAGGAATCAGGCCAAACTCCCAACGTTAGAACTTGCAGGGAGAGGCCTCCAGATGAACCACGAACACCGAAACAGACTTCAAGAAGTAAAGATTAACACCGAGATGTTACATACACTTATATAAATAGCACTGAGTAAAGATTCACTAAGGAAATCCGCTAATCAAGTATTATTCAGCTACAAAAAGAAAAGAAGGATTCCCAAGATTGGAATGTTGAGAGAGGATTTCAGGGATTAGGAGACTGCTCTGTATTAGAATGGATCCCCAATTAGAAAGATCAGCCCACAATTAGAACCTGTCAAATATAAACAATTATTGGTATTACCATAAATTTATAGTATTTGCAATATTTGACAGTTAGAATGAAGTCACGTATAATACCTTTATTTCTATCAAGAATACATACCCTGATATATCAAGAGGGGTCTTCTTAAATGGAGATTATGATGTCACGGCCTTCCAGCCAAGCACAAGATAGTAAACTGTAAGTAAGGAGTCTGAAGTTTTACTATCTGTACATTAATGAGCAAACTACAGTTACTTAATAAAAAAGTCAAATAAATTTGGTACACTGACCTCTGAGACAGCTAGAAAGGCCTTATCACTTCTGTGTATATAGATTTCTAGCCAATTTATCTTTAATATATCAGAGTGCTGTGCATCCTGGTGCTATTGTTATCAGTTAAGTTTATAGTTTATTTATACATAAAATCATCAACAAGATGATACTAGAAAGAAGAATTAACTTGGTATAGATATTATAGAATGTTTTAAGGGTTTTCAAGATTAACGGCGTTGGGAGAATTAATCAAAAACTAACAAAAAGGTATACAGCCTCGAGTTAGAAATGGTAAACAATTCCAGACTGTTAAGTTATAAAAACCATTCTCCGAGAAATAAAACAACACAAGAATAAGATAGGCGAAATTATGGCCATCAGTGACACCATGGAGTCGCACTGATCAATATCTTCCTTGATATATAGTTTATAAATAGTATATGCCCGATAATATATATTATATATAATTAATATATAGTATCTCATTATTACGATAGTTATAGGTTATATATATATATATATAATTAATTTATATATATATATAGTATAGTGTATATATATATAACTCTATATAATATTAATGATAATGGTTTGGGTATTACTATTGTATAGTATATATATAATATATATATTATATATATAGTAAGTTATTATATGATATTATATAATGATAAGTGATATATATATATATGGTTATATATATATATTAGATATATATATAATAATACATATATATAATATATATATATATATATATATATGTATACTTATCAGGACGTTATGATATCGGTTATATGTATAAGATATTTATATAACTAGAAATATATAATTTATATATATATTATATACTATTTAGACGATATATAAGTAGTATATATATATATAGTATATATTATATATATATTAGTATATTAATATTCATATGATGTAGATATATATATATATAGTATAGTATAAATATATATATGAGGCTTATTATATACTATATAGTATATATTAAATATGTATATATATATATATATATATATTAAGATAGTTTATAATTATAGTATAATCTATATGTATATATATATATTGATATTAATATTATAGTATATGTATATAATATATATATAGAGTAATATATATATATATAATATATATAAGAGTTGTATATCTATATAATATGATTCAATATTAAATATTATATAGTATATATATATATATATAGCTATATAAATATATTAAATTTTGGTTTGAAAGAGTCTAGTGCCCTCTACACTGGTGTTGTTTTTATAAAAAGTCAGCTGGTTGAAGAGTGCCTGCATTCTATGGATTACCCGGAAATTATTTTGATTGTATATTTTTTAATTTTGTTTTATCAAGGCTATATAAATTTCATTGCAAGTTATTTTTGAGTATATTTCGAATATGAATAAGTACAATTATACTAATTTTACTCTTAAAGGATAACATTTATTAACATATAAAAAACAAAGTTTCAGGATCAGAAGTACAGGTATGAAATTTATTATTTATTATTATTCGGTAGTAGATGAGTAGGTAAAGGCGTTAGTAGTGATGTAAAGAATCCAGATCTAATCCGGCTAGATATCAGGACTTTCAAAATACTCTCCTTAGCAGATCTGGCTTTTAAAGAATTAAATATTTT
The DNA here is from genome assembly GCA_015478945.1 of Trachelipus rathkii. NCBI lineage: Eukaryota > Metazoa > Arthropoda > Malacostraca > Isopoda > Trachelipodidae > Trachelipus > Trachelipus rathkii. Next base: position 5,207 of record JABUQX010062792.1, on the reverse strand, counting down.
TCTGAAAAATTTGAATATTTTGGTATTTGTTTTATACATCTAATTTAAGCTATTTATTACCTTGAAAATGTTTACTTTTTACTATGAAGGAGACCAGGGGACACAATAAGAAAATTAGGAAGACATGTAATCTTGATGTAAGAAAACTTTTATTCAGTAATTGGGTTGCTAATTTTTGGAATGGTTTGCTGCAGTAGGTTGTTGAGTGTGACTCACTTACATCATTTAAGAAAGGATTGGATAGGTATATCGTATGGTTTCGGTCATCAATAGTAGTAATGCGATATTGACTGAAATAGCAAATTGGCAGACTTTATGTATTATTAAGAGAGTAGACGGTTAACCGGAATGTTATTTACTGATGTGTTTTTAAGTGTTGGAAAATTTTTATGTGTCCTGAGTCAAATAATTTATGAAAATTACGTAAATATATATATATAAAGTAGGCTATGGTAGATGTTAACTTAATATATGGTTTGGGCTCATTATTCTGGATACCTAATCTTGACATCTGGTCCCTATTTGAATGGCCAATTTTGAGTGATTAGTGGAGAAAAAAATTAAAATAGCATTTTAATGTTTACAGAAAGAAAGTTTAGGTTTGGCTATATGTCCTTTAAATAATTCAAAAATAACAATGTGTAGCGATTGGTTTTTGATCAATCTGACAAAGTGGGCAAGAAGCATTTTGTCAAGCTAAATGTGTGTCTAATTTTTTTATTCATTCCAATTTTTTCTAAAGTTTTCTGAGTAGATTAACTAAGGTTATGTAGATTTTATATAGGTTATTTTTCTATGTATTAACGCATTTGACTATATTGGGCACATCATTGGTGTGGCTAAATCACAATTAGGTATGATGTGTCCTAGAGAGGGGTATAATGTTTAGGTATAGGTCAAAAGAATGACCTAAGAATCAAGAGGAGGTTGGGTAACTTATTGGCACTCGTTGAGAATATATAAAAATCAGTTGAATGGTAATGAAATAGTTCATAGTTTTTCAGGAGTTATGACATACCAAATTGTTTAACCCCTACCAGAACGCCCTAAAAATCTGCACAGGGTTTTTGTTTATTTTGAATATGGTGCTTAATGAGTGATCTCAAACCTAAAACTTTAATTTGTACACATGTTGGGTAATGCTATTGATTTTTTTTTTTAGATAGATCTACTCAAACTTTCTTTTCCAATTGGGACCCCAGATGCCAAAACTGTTTGATATATTAAGGGCCTAGCATACGAGTTAAAAATGCTCTAAATAGTAAGTTTTGTAAACTTGTAATTATATCTTTCTCTAGAAATTTTCATAGAGAAATTACGATGAATTGTAAATATATTAGTAAATTCCCAGTTTTGACTGAAAGAGTATTGCAATTCTTTACGGATTTGTATGAAATAAAAGATTGTATGATCACATAAGCATCAATTATTTATCGCAATATATTTATTCGCTTTTAAAAGTTTTTCTTTAAATCGTGAATATATATATATATTTTGATAGTATTTATACCAAGTATTCGACTTTGTTCCATCAATTGAGTTTAACATATTTTGTGCAAAAGTAGCCGTATGAGCAATTTTCAGGTAAAAGATCTTATCACTTATTTTCCTCTAACTTAAGACCACTAGAAGGAAGAGTAACAATAAGCTTATTCCCTACAGGTCCTGAAAGATACGATTCTTTTTAAGATTCTTCAATTTAAGATATTTAAGTGGTTATACTTGTAATTGAGTAGGTATGTCATATAACATTTATAGTGGTTTTCTAATGAATGCTATTATAAAAACTTGTTTACTAGTAATTTTAAGTTGGATGTAATCGACTAGAAGACTGCTCTAACTGGAGCAAATTTTTCGTAGGCCAGATCATCCACCTCTTTCCTCTGTCCAAAATTTATTGTTCAGTTCCAATACTAATTATTATTATTATTATTATTATTATTATTATTATTATTATTATTATTATTATTATTATTATTATTATTATTATTATTATTATTATTATTTATTTTTTATTATTAATGCAAAAAATTTTACAAAATTGTTTTGTACATAACCTTTTCAACAAGAGAGGAAGTTTAATCCAGACGTATCATCCTCTCCAATATCCAAAGGCTCCAATATTCAAATAAGAGGAGTCTTTCATTCGCCATATAAAGAAAAATGTTTCTACTAATTATTTGCAAGCTCCTTTCTTGCTTCTATTTAACAGGATTAATTCCTCTTGAATATTCCAAGACTCATCTTTTATTCCAAATAAGATGAGTCTTTGGATATTGAAATGAAAATATGAAATTTGAAAAGAGAAATACTTTTGTGGTGGTGGTGTTTATAATGATGCAGGTGTCAACTTTATTCTGGATGAATCATGCCTTCAACTTCAGGTTGCCAGTGAATCTCATAATGAATGGTATCTTCTTTCTAACAGGGTTGGCAATAATAATAATAATAATAATAATAATAATAAAAAACACCTAATTAAACTCAGTGAAACTCGTCTGTTACATTTTGCTATTATTTTTTGTAAGTTTGAGGGAAAAAAAAAATCAATTTAATTGTAGAATTTACAAAATATATAGTAAATAGGTTACTGTTTACCATTGCCATAATGATTTTGCACATGTGGTTGCCAAGAAAGATACGATTCTTAAATGTAGTTAAGTGTAGGGGGGAGGGGGGTTGCTTTATTTTTCGACTTACATTGTTCAACTTACTTGACTTGTTAAATGTTTCCAATATAAAAACCTTGGAATGTATTTAATGATCAGTGAGATGAGTCTCAATGAGGCCTGAATTCGTGGAGAAGGGAAACAATTTGAGCTTTTATTGTAATGTGATTTAAAGAGCTTTGTTTCATTTAATAATTACATTAAATCTTAATAACTCATGATGCATTGGGTTGCTCTTAGGTCATATTTGACATCCTGTTGCAAAATCTCATAAAAACTGAGCATGTTCGAGCACATGTTGACCTAAACTATTTTGATTATTAATTTATGAGTTATTCACTCCTCATTTCAGCATTATCATTTTTCTTCTCTTTATAAAGAAATATGTGAAACTTGATGAAGGGATTTCATCACCGAAATATTCAGAAGAGAAAGAGTTTGAAATAGAGTTTGGATCAGAAGAGAAAATGTTCTTTAATAAAATTTCTGAATCTGAGTTCCCTAAGGTTGCTCTAAGAAAACTAAGTGAAGAGGAAATTAAGGTAAGTTAATTTTGAATATGATTTTCTTTTTGTAAAGCTTTAATTAAGCTTGAAATGTCTTAAGGTAAATCTATATATTGGGAGAAATGCATTTCTCAGTTTCTTTAAATTTAATGAACCAATGTAGTGAAATGAATTTTTTTTTTTTAAATTGAATGAATTATTATTTACTTTTTTCCTTAAATAACTACTTTGTCTTAAGGTCGCCACCTCCTCCAGGAAAAGAACCTGTAAATTTTAGTATGGACGTGTGTATTTCTCTATGGATAAGTCCAAATGTTGAAAAGGTTTTCTTAATTGTCTTTTGCATGTTTTTTATCAGTTCTTCTTCATTTGGTATGAGAGAATTTATCATGCTTTCTTGTAATACATATTTAGGATTTTGTCCCTTATCCTCGATAGACATTGACAATAATTGGACCAAGATACACATGAATAATGTTCCTGAATAATTCACTTATTTTATTATGAGGCCATTTTTGAATTTTGAATGAATTTGATATTCAAAAAAGATGGAGAGGAGTGATGCATTCATCACATCTCTTCTGTATTATTTGGTTGTATGGTTCTAATTTGGGAGCATTGACCAAATCTGTCCAGTCATGCACAACATCTCCCAAAGTGCAGTCATCCCACTGCATTATATTCAGACTCTTCTTAGTTGTTTTTACAGATGCATAGACTTTAAGTAGGGTGGTTGCATTTTTGATAATAATCACTATATTTATGTCATTCTGAAGCTAATGTTCTATTGTAATTTCAAGGTAATTTTGATAATTTTTTAGAAACATATCAATACAGTCATCTTGACTATTCTACTTTTGAACATCATTGACTGTTCAGTATAGTTCTAGGAATTACTTAAGATCCGAAAAGATAAGGATAATTTGCAACACATTTCATAAACAAATAGGTGCATTCCTATTTCATTGTTGACCTCTTCTCAGGTTTGGAATCTTTCTTAAATTTTTTTTAATTAAGACCAATCATTTAAAGAGTTCAAATGTTTATCGACCAAACTGGAGATGCAACCACGTTTCACTTCTTAATTGTAATTGAATTAAAATTTATTTTTACGTAAAGTGGATTAAGCTATTAATCATTTACAGATTATAATTTATAACTAAGCTATGTGAAAAGAATGAAAAATGAGAGATGAATGCATGGAGAGTTGTGTGGTGTGAAGAAAGTGTAAATAGATGAGAGTCAAATGAGAGTACATTATGTTTTGGTAATTATAAGGAAAGGCTGATGGATATAGTCGGTTGTTAAAGCGGATTTATAACGGCGAGTGTGCTGGGAATTTGAACCAGCTGGTAGACGAGAGAAAAAGTGGATTAAGTCAGTACCAGGAATGCTTGAAGGAGAGGGATGTGAGTTGCAGAGGCTGAGAAGATAGGTGCATAGTAGGAGTGAAAGGCGGGTTTTGTGAGGGGGCTATGGTTTGGCCCACCGCCCAGGGGATTAACACCACAGTCTAGTGAAACCCTGATGTGGGTTTTTCTGAGATGAAAATCTTACCTAAGGTATAAAAGGGACAGTAAGGGGGATGCTTTCTTTTCGACTTGTATATAAAGGTTGGGGGTGCTTTCTTTTCGACTTGCGTCATGTTTCTTGTACTACTATTATGTTTTTGGTGTATTCGATGCTCTCACCCCCATGGGCAAGGAGGTTGATATATATATATTTTATATATATATATATAATATATATATAAATAATATATATATATATATATATATATATATACAATATAATATAGATATATAAGTGTACTATAGTAGGTACCTATATATTAATATAGACTCATTACTAACTACCTACTACATTGAGGGTACACCGTCTATCTACTAACGAGCTCATTCTAACTCGCACCACTTTATGCGCAGTGCATCTCTCATTTTGACGCTACGATTATTGCTTCACGACCCACTCGATCAACCTATCTCGGCTTAACTCACACCTAACAGCTTTATGCGCAGCGAATATATCCTGA
>JABUQX010062791.1:0-14490 GCA_015478945.1 Trachelipus rathkii | reverse complement strand
ACACCACGTAAACAATAATCAAATTCTCTTTCTGCTTTTTGAAATTGCATTTCAATGAAACACATTAATTTTTTCAAATGCTGAAATACCGTAAAAAACTCAATTTTTAAGATTTACCAAATATTTCAAATGTTGGAAAATTTAGGAAAAAAATCGTTTACTTTTTAGAGTTCTTAAATTTGTAATGTGAAAATTTAAGAAAAAGCGTAATTTTAGAAGTTAAATTTTTTTATTAAAACAGGTTTTCACAACTAATGAAATATTTGGTATATAAAAACAAATATTGAAATTTCATTAAAAAAAGTCAATTTAAGACACCTAAAACTATTAATAAATTCTCTTTTCTGCTTTTTGAAATTGCATTTCAATGAAACACATTATTTTTTCAAATGCTGAAAATACCGTTAAAAACTCAATTTTAAGATTTACCAAAAAATTTCAAATATTGAAATTTATGAAAAATCGTACTTTTAAGAGTTCTAAATTTGTAATGTGAAAATTTAAGAAAAACCGTAATTTTAGAAGTTAAAATTTTTTATTAAAACAGGTTTTCAAACTAATGAAAAATAATCAATAAAAAAAACAAATATTGAATTTCATTAAAAAACGTTCAAATTAAATACACCTAAAACAAATTAATTTTAAAATTCTTCTTTCTGCTTTCTTGAAATTTTGGTATCAATGAAAAACAAATATTGTTTTTTCAAATGCTGAAAATACCGTTAAAAACTCAATTTTAAGATTAACCAAATAATTTCAAATGTTGAAATTTAGGAAAAATCGTACTTTTAAAAGTTCTAAATTCGTAATGTGAAAATTTAAGAAAAACCGTAATTTTAGAAGTTAAAATTTTTTATTAAAACAGGTTTTCACAACTAATGAAATATTTGGTATATAAAAACAAATATTGAAATTTCATTAAAAAACGTCAATTTAAGACACCTAAAACAATTAATATTTAAATTCTCTTTTCTGCTTTTTGAAATTGCATTTCAATGAAACACATTATTTTTTCAAATGCTGAAAATACCGTTAAAAACTCAATTTTAAGATTTACCAAATAATTTCAAATGTTGAAATATTTGGTAAAAAACAAATTTTAAGAGTTCTAAAATTTGTAAATGTGAAAATTTAAGAAAGCGAAATTTTAGAAGTTAAATTTTTTTTTATTAAAACAGGTTTTCACAACTAATGAAATATTTGGTATATAAAAACAAATATTGAAATTTCATTAAAAAACGTCAATTTAAGACACCTAAAACATTAATAAATTCTCTTTTCTGCTTTTTGAAATTGCATTTCAATGAAAACACATTATTTTTTTTCAAAATTCTGAATTACCGTTAAAAACTTTACATTTTAAGATTAACCCAAATTAATTTTAAAAGTTGAAATTTTTTAGGAAAAAATCGTACTTTTAAGAGTTCTAAATTTGTAATGTGAAAATTTAAGAAAAAGCGTAATTTTAGAAGTTATAATTTTTTTTTAAAACAGGTTTTCACAACTAATGAAATATTTGGTATATAAAAACAAATATTGAAATTTCATTAAAAAAACGTCCATTTAAGACACCTAAAACTATTAATAAAATCACTTTTCTGCTTTTTTGAAATTGCATTTCAATGAAAACACATTATTTTTTCAAATGCTGAAAATCCCGAAAAAACTCAATTTTAAGAATTACCAAATAATTTCAAATGTTGAAATTTAGGAAAAATCGTACTTTTAAGAGTTCTAAATTTGTAATGTGAAAATTTAAGAGAAAAAAGCGTAATTTTAGAAGTTAAATTTTTTTATTAAAACAGGTTTTCCCAACTAATGAAATATTTGGTATATAAAAACAAATATTGAAATTTCATTAAAAAACGTCAATTTAAGACACCTAAAACTATTAATAAATTCGCTTTTCTGCTTTTTGAAATTGTATTTCAATGAAACACATTATTTTTTCAAATGCTGAAAATGCCGTTAAAAACTCAATTTAAGAATACCAAATAATTTCAAATGTATTTGAAATTTGCAAAAATCGTACTTTTTAAGAGTTCTAAAATTTGTAATGTGAAAATTTAAGCAAAAGCGTAATTTTAGAAGTTAAAATTTTTTATTAAAACAGGTTTTCACAACTAATGAAATATTTGGTATATAAAAACAAATATTGAAATTTCATTAAAAAACGTCAATTTAAGACACCTAAAACTATTAATAAATTCACTTTTCTGCTTTTTGAAATAGCATTTCAATGAAACACATTATTTTTTCAAATGCTGAAAATACCGTTAAAAACTCAATTTTAAGATTTACCAAATAATTTCAAATGTTGAAATTTATGAAAAATCGTACTTTTAAGAGTTCTAAATTTGTAATGTGAAAATTTAAGAAAAACCGTAATTTTAGAAGTTAAAATTTTTTATTAAAACAGGTTTTCACAACTAATGAAATATTTGGTATATAAAAACAAATATTGAAATTTCATTAAAAAACGTCAATTTAAGACACCTAAAACAATTAATAAATTCTCTTTTTCTGCTTTTTGAAATTGCATTTCAATGAAACACATTATTTTTTCAAATGCTGAAAATACCGTTAAAAACTCAATTTTAAGATTAACTAAATAATTTCAAATGTTGAAATTTAGTAAAATTCGTACTTTTAATAAAGAGTTCTAAATTTGTAATGTGAAAATTTAAGAAAAAGCGTAATTTTAGAAGTTAAATTTTTTTTATTAAAACAGGTTTTCACAACTAATGAAATATTTGGTATATAAAAACAAATATTGAAATTTCATTAAAAAACGTCAATTTATGACATCTAAAACTATTAATAAATTCACTTTTCAGCTTTTTGAAATTGCATTTCAATGAAACATTATTTTTTCAAATGCTGAAAATACCGTTAAAAACTCAATTTTAAGATTTACCAAATAATTTCAAATGTTGAAATTTAGGAAAAATCGTACTTTTAAGAGTTCTAAATTCGTAATGTGAAAATTTAAGAAAAAGCGTAATTTTAGAAGGTAACATTTTTTATTAAAACAGGTTTTCACAACTAATGAAATATTTGGTATATAAAAACAAATATTGAAATTTCATTAAAAAACGTCAAATTAAGACACCGTAAACAATTAATAAATTCACTTTTCTGCTTTTTGAAATTGCATTTCAATGAAACACATTATTTTTCAAATGCTGAAAATACCGTTAAAAACTCAATTTTAAGATTTACCAAATAATTTCAAATGTTGAAATTTAGGAAAAATCGTACTTTTAAGAGTTCTAAATTTGTAAAAATGTGAAAATTTAAGAAAAAGCGTAATTTTAGAAGTTAAATTTTTTTATTAAAACAGGTTTTCACAACTAATAAAATATTTGGTATATAAAAACAAGTATTGAAATTTCATTAAAAAATGTCAATTTTAGACACCTAAAACTATTAATAAATTTACTTTTCTGCTTTTTGAAATTGCATTTCAATGAAACACATTATTTTTTCAAATGCTGAAATACCGTTAAAAACTCAATTTTAAGATTTACCAAATAATTTCAAATGTTGAAATTTAGGAAAAATCGTACTTTTAAGAGTTCTAAATTTGTAATGTGAAAATTTAAGAAAAAGCGTAATTTTAGAAGTTAAAATTTTTTATTAAAACAGGTTTTCACAACTAATGATGAAATATTTGGTATATAAAAACAAATATTGAAATTTCATTAAAAAACGTCAATTTAAGACACCTAAAACAATTAATAAATTATCTTTTCTGCTTTTTGAAATTGCATTTCAATGAAACACATTATTTTTTCAAATGCTGAAAATACCGTTAAAAACTCAATTTTAAGATTTAACCAAATAATTTCAAATGTTGAAAATTTATGGAAAAAAATCGTACTTTTAAGAGTTCTAAATTTGTAATGTGAAAATTTAAGAAAAACCGTAATTTTAGAAGTTAAAATTTTTTATTAAAACAGGTTTTCACAACTAATGAAATATTTGGTATATAAAAACAAATATTGAAATTTCATTAAAAAACGTCAATTTAAGACACCTAAAACAATTAATAAATTTTCTTTTTTTTTTTTTTTTGAAATTGCATTTCAATGAAACACATTATTTTTTTCAAATGCTGAAAATACCGTTAAAAACTCAATTTTAAGATTTACCAAATAATTTCAAATGTTGAAATTTAGGAAAAATCGTACTTTTAAGAGTTCTAAATTTGTAATGTGAAAATTTAAGAAAAAGCGTAATTTTAGAAGTTAAATTTTTTTATTAAAACAGGTTTTCACAACTAATGAAATATTTGGTATAATAAAAACAAATATTAAAATTTCATTATAAAAACGTCAATTTAAGACCCCCCCCCCCCAAAAACCCCCCCCTAAAACAATAATAAATTCTCTTTTCTGCTTTTTGAAATTGCATTTTCAATGAAACACATTATTTTTTTCAAATGCTGCAAAATACCGTTAAAAAACTCAATTTTAAGATTTAACAAATAATTTCAAATGTTGAATTTAGGAAAAATCGTACTTTTAAGAGTTTCATTAAATTTTTGTAATGTGAAAATTTAAAGAAAAAGCGTAATTTTTAGAAGTTATAATTTTTTTATTAAAACAGGTTTTCAACAATAATGTAATTAGATATATTAAAAACAAAAATTTTGAAAATTTCATTAAAAAAACGTCAAATTAAGAACTAAACTATTAATAAATTCGCTTTTCTGCTTTTTTGAAATTGCATTTCAACTTGAAACACATTATTTTTTTCAAATGCTGAAAATTCCCGTATTTTACGCAAAATTAATGGATAGACCCAAATAATTTCAAATGTTGAAATTTAGGAAAAATCGTACTTTTAAGAGTTCTAAATTTGTAATGTGAAAATTTAAAGAAAAAGCGTAATTTTAGAAGTTAAATTTTTTTATTAAAACAGGTTTTCACAACTAATGAAATATTTGGTATATAAAAACAAATATTGAAATTTCATTAAAAAACGTCAATTTAAGACACCTAAAAACTATTAATAAATTCGCTTTTCTGCTTTTTGAAATATTGCATTTCAATGAAACACATTATTTTTTTCCAAATTGCTGAAAAGCCGTTAAAATAGCATTTCAAGAATACACATAATTTCAAATGTTGAAATTTAGGAAAAATCGTACTTTTAAGAGTTCTAAATTTGTAATGTGAAAATTTAAGAAAAAGCGTAATTTTAGAAGTTAAAATTTTTTATTAAAACAGGTTTTCACAACTAATGAAATATTTGGTATATAAAAACAAATATTGAAATTTCATTAAAAAAACGTCAATTTAAGACACCTAAAACTATTAATAAATTCGCTTTTCTGCTTTTTAAAATTGCATTTCAATGAAACACATTATTTTTTCAAATGCTGAAAATACCGTTAAAAACTCAATTTTAAGATTTACCAAATAATTTCAAATGTTGAAATTTAGGAAAAATCGTACTTTTAAGAGTTCTAAATTTGTAATGTGAAAATTTAAGAAAAACCGTAATTTTAGAAGTTAAAATTTTTATTAAAACAGGTTTTCACAACTAATGAAATATTTGGTATATAAAAACAAATATTGAAATTTCATTAAAAAACGTCAATTTAAGACACCTAAAACAATTAATAAATTTTTTCTGCTTTTTGAAATTGCATTTCAATGAAACACATTTTTTTTTTCAAATTGCTGAAAATACCGTTAAAAACTCAATTTTAAGATTTACCAAATAATTTCAAATGTTGAAATTCTGGAAAAATCGTACTTTTAAGAGTTCTATATTTGTAATGTGAAAATTTAAGAAAAAGCGTAATTTTAGAAGTTAAATTTTTTTATTAAAACAGGTTTTCAAAACTAATGAAATATTTGGTATATAAAAACAAATATTGAAATTTCATTTAAAAAACGTCAATTTAAGACACCTAAAACTATTAAAAAGTCAATTTAAGTTTTAAATTGCATTTCAATGAAACAATTTTTTTTTCAAATGCTGAAAATACCGTTAAAAACTCAATTTTAAGATTTACCAAATAATTTCAAATGTTGAAATTTAGGAAAAATCGTACTTTTAAGAGTTCTAAATTTGTAATGTGAAAATTTAAGAATAAGCGTAATTTTAGAAGTTAAAATTTTTTATTAAAACAGGTTTTCACAACTAATGAAATATTTGGTATATAAAAACAAATATTGAAATTTCATTAAAAAACGTCAAATTTAGACACCTAAAACAATTAATAAATTCTCTTTTCTGCTTTTTGAAATTGCATTTCAATGAAACACATTATTTTTTCAAATGCTGAAAATACCGTTAAAAACTCAATTTTAAGATTTACCAAATATTTTCAAATGTTTAAATTTAGGAAAAAATCGTATTTTTAGGATTTCAAATTTGTAATGTGAAAATTTAAGAAAAAGCGTAATTATAGAAGTTAAATTTTTACTAAACAGGTTTTCCACAACTAATGGAAAAATTTTTGGTATATTAAAACAATATTGAAATTTCATTAAAAAAACGTCAATTTTAAGACACCTAAAAACTATAAAAATTCACTTTCACAACTAATGAAAATATTTGGTAAATAAAAACAAATATTGAAATGCTGAAAATACCGTTAAAAACTCAATTTTAAGATTTACCAAATAATTTCAAATGTTGAAATTTAGGAAAAATCGTACTTTTAAGAGTTCTAAATTTGTAATGTGAAAATTTAAGAAAAAGCGTAATTTTAGAAGTTAATTTTTTTATTAAAACAGGTTTTCACAACTAATGAAATATTTGGTTATATTAAAAACAATTATTGAAAATTTTTCATTAAAAAATGTCCCAATTTTTAGACACCTAAAACTATAATAAATTCACTTTTCTGCTTTTTGAATTGCATTTCAATGAAACACATTATTTTTTCAAATGCTGAAAATACCGTTAAAAACTCAATTTTAAGATTTACCAATTAATTTCAAATGTTGAAATTTATGAAAAAATCGTACTTTAAGGAGTTCTAAATTTGTATAATGTGAAAATTAAAGAAAAACCGTAATTTTACGAGGTTAAACTTTTTAAAAAACCAAGGAGTCTTTCACAACTAAGAAAACGTCAATATAAAAACAAATATTGAAATTTCATTAAAAAACGTCAATTTAAGACACCTAAAACAATTAATAAATTCTCTTTTCTGCTTTTTGAAATTGCATTTCAAGAAACAATATTTTTCAAAATGCTGGAAATACCGTTTTTTTAAACTCCAATTTAAGAATTAAAAAAATAATTTCAAATGTTTGAAATTAGGAAAATCGTACTTTTAGGTCTAAATTCGTAATTTGAAAATTTAAGAAAAAGCGTAATTTTAGAAGGTTAAAAAATTTTTTTATTAAAACAGGTTTTCACAACTAATGAAATATTTGGTATATAAAAACAAATTATTGAAATTCATTAAAAAACCGTCAATAAGACACCTAAAACTAAATAAATTCGCTTTTCCTTTTTGAATTGCATTTCAATGAAACAATTATTTTTTCAAATGCTGAAAATCCGTTAAAAACTCAATTTAAGATTAACCAAATAATTTCAATGTTGAAATTTAGGAAAAAAAATCGTACTTTAAGAGTTCTAAATTTGTAATGTGAAAATTTAAGAAAAAGCGTAATTTTGAAGTTAAAATTTTTATTTAAACAGGTTTCACAACTAATGAATATTTAGTATATTAAAAACAAAAAATGAATTTCACTTAATAAAAAACGTCATATAAGACACCTAAAACCATATTAATAAATTCGCTTTTCTGCTTTTGAAATGCATTTCAATGAAACACATTATTTTCCAAAATGCCTGGAAAATATCCCGTAAAAAACTCAATTTAAGAATTACCAAATAATTTCAAATGTTGAAATTTAGGAAAAATCGTACTTTTAAGAGTTCTAAATTTGTAATGTGAAAATTTAAGAAAAAGGGTAATTTTAGAAGTTAAAATTTTTTATTAAAACAGGTTTTCACAACTAATGAAATATTTGGTATATAAAAACAAATATTGAAATTTCATTAAAAAACGTCAATTTAAGACACCTAAAACTATTAATAAATTCGCTTTTCTGCTTTTTGAAATTGCATTTCAATGAAACACATTATTTTTTCAAATGCTGAAAATACCGTTAAAAACTCAATTTTAAGATTTACCAAATAATTTCAAATGTTGAAATTTAAGAAAAATCGTTTTTTTAAGAGTTCTAAATTTGTAATGTGAAAATTTAAGAAAAAGCGTAATTTTCGAAGTTAAAATTTTTATTAAAACTAATGAAATATATGGTATATAAAAACAAATATTGAAATTTCATTAGAAAACGTCAATTTAAGACACCTAAAACTATTAATTAATTCGCTTTTCTGCTTTTTGATATTGCATTTCAATGAAACACATTATTTTTTCAAATGCTGAAAATCCAGTTAAAAACTCATTTTTAAGAATTACCAAATAATTTCAAATGTTGAAATTAGGAAAAATTCGTTACTTTTAAGGAGTTCTAAATTCATGTAATGTGAAAATTTTAAGAAAAAGCGTAAATTTTAGAAGTTAAAAATTTTTTAAAAAAAATAGGTTTTACAACTAATAAAAAAATTTTTGGATAAAAAAATAAAAATATATTAAAATTTCATTAAAAAACGTCAATTTAAGACACCTAAAACTATTAATAAATTCACTTTTCAGCTTTTTGAAATTGCATTTCAATGAAATTTTTTTATTAAAACAGGTTTTCACAACTAATGAAATATTTAGTATATAAAAACAAATATTGAAATTTCATTAAAAAACGTCAATTTAAGACACCTAAAACTATTAATAAATTCACTTTTCTGCTTTTTGAAATTGCATTTCAATGAAACACATTATTTTTTCAAATGCTGAAAATTACCGTTAAAAACTCAATTTTAAGATTCAAGATAATTGCAAATGTTTGAAATTTAGGGAAAAAGTCGTGCTTTTTAAAAAATTTAAATTTGTAATGTGAAAATTTAAGAAAAAGCGTAATTTTAGAAGTTAAATTTTTTTATTAAAACAGGTTTTCACAACTAATGAAATATTTGGTATATAAAAACAAATATTGAAATTTCATTAAAAAAACGTCAATTTAAGACACCTAAAACTATTAATAAATTCACTTTTCTGCTTTTTGAAATTGCATTTCAATGAAACACATTATTTTTTCAAATGCTGAAAATACCGTTAAAAACTCAATTTTAAGAATTACCAAATAATTTCAAATGTTGAAATTTAGGAAAAATCGTACTTTTAAGAGTTCTAAATTTGTAATGTGAAAATTTAAGAAAAAGCGTAATTTTAGAAGTTAAAATTTTTTATTAAAACAGGTTTTCACAACTAATGAAATATTTGGTATATAAAAACAAATATTGAAATTTCATTAAAAAACTTCAATTTAAGACACCTAAAACAATTAATAAATTCTCTTTTCTGCTTTTTTAAATTGCATTTCAATGAAACACATTATTTTTTCAAATGCTGAAAATACCGTTAAAAACTCAATTTTAAGATTTACCAAATAATTTCAAATGTTGAAATTCAGGAAAAATCGTACTTTTAAGAGTTCTAAATTTGTAATGTGAAAATTTAAGAAAAAGCGTAATTTTAGAAGTTAAAATTTTTTTTTTATTAAAACAGGTTTTCACAACTAATGAAATATTTGGTATATAAAAAAAAATATATTAAAATTTCATTAAAAAACGTCAATTTAAGACACCTAAAACTAATAATAAATTCACTTTTCTGCTTTTTGAAATTGCATTTCAATGAAACACATTATTTTTTCAAATGCTGAAAATACCGTTAAAAACTCAATTTTAAGATTACCAAATAATTTCAAATGTTGAAATTTAGGAAAATCGTACTTTTAAGAGTTCTAAATTTGTAATGTGAAAATTTAAGAAAAAGCGTAATTTTAGAAGTTAAAATTTTTATTAAAACTAATGAAATATTTGGTATATAAAAAAAATATTGAAATTTCATTAAAAAACGTCAATTTAAGACACCTAAAACTATTAAATAATTCGCTTTTCTGCTTTTTGATATTGCATTTCAATGAAACACATTATTTTTTCAAATGCTGAAAATACCGTTAAAAACTCAATTTTAAGATTTACCAAATAATTTCAAATGTTGAAATTTAGGAAAAATCGTACTTTTAAGAGTTCTAAATTTGTAATGTGAAAATTTAAGAAAAAGCGTAATTTTAGAAGTTAAAATTTTTTATTAAAACAGGTTTTCACAACTAATGAAATATTTGGTATATAAAAACAAATATTGAAATTTCATTAAAAAACGTCAATTTAAGACACCTAAAACAATTAATAAATTCTCTTTTCTGCTTTTTTAAATTGCATTTCAATGAAACACATTATTTTTTCAAATGCTGAAAATACCGTTAAAAACTCAATTTTAAGATTTACCAAATTAATTTCAATTGTTGAAATTTTCAGGAAAAATCGTACTTAGTTTAAGAGTTCAAATTTTTGTAATGGTGAAAATTTTTAATTTGAAAAAGCGTAAATTTTAAGGAAGCTTAAAATTTTTTATTAAAACAGTTTCACAAACTAAAAAAATTTTTAAATAAAAAAAAAAAAATTAAATTTTAATAAAAAAACGTCAATTTTAACCCACCTAAAAAATTAATAAATTTCTCTTTTCTGCTTTTTGAAATTGCATTTCAATGAAACATTATTTTTTCAATGCTGAAAATACCGTTAAAAACTCAATTTTAGATTTACCAAATAATTTCAAATGTTGAAATTTAGGAAAAATCGTACTTTTAAGAGTTCTAAATTTGTAATGTGAAAATTTAAGAAAAAGCGTAATTTTAGAAGTTAAAATTTTTTATTAAAACAGGTTTTCACAACTAATGAAATATTTGGTATATAAAAACAAATATTGAAATTTCATTAAAAAACGTCAATTTAAGACACCAAAAACTATTAATAAATTCACTTTTCTGCTTTTTGAAATTGCATTTCAATGAAACACATTATTTTTTCAAATGCTGAAAATACCGTTAAAAACTCAATTTTAAGATTTACCAAATAATTTCAAATGTTGAAATTTAGGAAAAATCGTACTTTTAAGAGTTCTAAATTTGTAATGTGAAAATTTAAGAAAAAGCGTAATTTTAGAAGTTAAAATTTTTTATTAAAAAAAGGTTTTCCACAACTAATAAAAAATTGGTATTTAAAAAAAAAAAAAAAAAATTTCATAAAAAACGTCAATTTAAGACACCTAAAACTATTAATAAATTCTCTTTTCAGCTTTTTGAAATTGCATTTCAATGAAAATTTTTTATTAAAACAGGTTTTCACAACTAATGAAATATTTAGTATATAAAAACAAATATTGAAATTTCATTAAAAAACGTCAATTTAAGACACCTAAAACTAATAATAAATTCACTTTTCAGCTTTTTGAAATTGCATTTCAATGAAACACATTATTTTTTCAAATGCTGAAAATACCGTTAAAAACTAAATTTTAAGATTTACCAAATAATTTCAAATGTTGAAATTTAGGAAAAATCGTACTTTTAAGAGTTCTAAATTTGTAATGTGAAAATTTAAGAAAAAGCGTAATTTTAGAAGTTAAATTTTTTTATTAAAACAGGTTTTCACAACTAATGAAATATTTGGTATATAAAAACAAATATTGAAATTTCATTAAAAAACGTCAATTTAAGACACCTAAAACAATTAATAATTTCTCTTTTCTGCTTTTTGAAATTGCATTTCAATGAATCACAATATTTTTTCAAATGCTAAAAATACCGTTAAAAACACAATTTTAAGAATTACCAAATAATTTCAAATGTTGAAATTTAGGAAAAATCGTACTTTTTTTTAAGAGTTCTAAATTTGTGAATGTGAAAATTTAAGAAAAAGCGTAATTTTAGAAGTTAAAATTTTTTATTAAAACAGGTTTTCACAACTAATGAAAGATTTGGTATATAAAAACAAATATTGAAATTTCATTAAAAAAACGTCAATTTAAGACACCTAAAACTATTAATAAATTCACTTTTCTGCTTTTTGAAATTGCATTTCAATGAAACACTATTATTTTTTCAAATGCTGAAATTACCGTTAAAACTCAATTTTTAAGATTTTACCCAAATAATTTCAAATGTTTGAAAATTAGGAAAAAATTCGTTACTTTAGATTTCTAAAATTGTAATGTGAAAATTTAAGCAAAAGCGTAATTTTAGAAGTTAAAATTTTTTATTAAAACAGGTTTTCACAACTAATGAAATATTTGGTATATAAAAACAAATATTGAAATTTCATTAAAAAACGTCAATTTAAGACACCTAAAACTATTAATAAATTTACTTTTCTGCTTTTTGAAATTGCATTTCAATGAAACACATTATTTTTTCAAATGCTGAAAATACCGTTAAAAACTCAATTTTAAGATTTAACAAATAATTTCAAATGTCGAAATTTAGGAAAAATCGTACTTTTAAGAGTTCTAAATTTGTACTGTGAAAATTTAAGAAAAAGCGTAATTTTAGAAGTTAAATTTTTTTATTAAAACAGGTTTTCAAACAACTAATGAAATATTTGGTATATAAAAACAAATATTGAAATTTCATTAAAAAACGTCAATTTAATACACCTAAAACTATTAATAAATTCACTTTCTGCTTTTTGAAATTGCATTTCAATGAAACACATTATTTTTTCAAATGCTGAAAATACCGTTAAAAACTCAATTTTAAGATTTACCAAATAATTTCAAATGTTGAAATTTAGGAAAAATCGTACTTTTAAGAGTTCTAAATTTCTAATGTGAAAATTTAAGAAAAGCGTAATTTTAGAAGTTAAATTTTTATTAAAACAGGTTTTCACAACTAATGAAATATTTGGTATATAAAAACAAATATTGAAATTTCATTAAAAAACGTCAATTTAAGACACCTAAAACAATTAATAAATTCTCTTATATGCTTTTTGAAATTGCATTTCAATGAAACACATTATTTTTTTAAAATGCTGAAAATACCGTTAAAAATTCAATTTTATAGATTTACCAAATAATTTTAAATGTTGAAATTTAGGAAAAATCGTAATTTTGAGTTCTAAATTTGAAATGTGAAAATTTAAGAAAAAGCGTAATTTTAGAAGTTAAAATTTTTTATTAAAACAGGTTTTTACAACTAATGAAATATTTGGTATATAAAAACAAATATTGAAATTTCATTAAAAAACGTCAATTTAACACCTAAAACTATTAATAAATTCGCTTTTCTGCTTTTTGAAATTGCATTTCAATGAAACACATTATATTTTCAAATGCTGAAAATACCGTTAAAAACTCAATTTTAAGATTTACCAAATAATTTCAAATGTTGAAATTTAGGAAAAATCGTACTTTTAAGAGTTCTAAATTTGTAATGTGAAAATTTAAGCAAAAGCGTAATTTTAGAAGTTAAAATTTTTTATTAAAATAGGTTTTCACAACTAATGAAATATTTAGTATATAAAAACAAATATTGAAATTTCATTAAAAAACGTCAATTTAAGACACCTAAAACTATTAATAAATTTGCTTTTCTGCTTTTTGTAATTGCATTTCAATGAAACACATTATTTTTTCAAATGCTGAAAATACCTTTTAAAATTTTAAGATTTACCAAATAATTTCAAATGTTGAAATTTAGGAAAAATCGTAATTTTGAGTTCTAAATTTGTAATGTGAAAATTTAAGCAAAAGCGTTATTTTAGAAGTTAAAATTTTTTATTAAAATAGGTTTTCAAAACTAATGAAATATTTGGTATATAAAAACAAATATTGAAATTTCATTAAAAAACATCAATTTAAGACACCTAAAACTATTAATAAATTCTCTTTTCTGCTTTTTGAAATTGCATTTCAATGAAACTTATTATTTTTTCAAATGCTGAAAATACCTTTAAAAACTCAATTTTAAGATTTACCAAATAATTTCAAATGTTATAATTTAGGAAAAATCGTACTTTTAAGAGTTCTAAATTTGTAATGTGAAAATTTAAGAAAAAGCGTAATTTCAGAAGTTAAATTTTTTTATTAAAACAGGTTTTCACAACTAATGAAATATTTGGTATATAAAAACAAATATTGAAATTTCATTAAAAAACGTCAATTTAAGACACCTAAAACAATTAATAAATTCTCTTTTCTGCTTTTTGAAATTGCATTTCATTGAAAACTATATTTTCAAATGCTTAAAATACGTTAAAAACTCAATTTAGAATTACCAAAGAATTTCAAATTTGAAATTTAAGAAAAAATCGTACTTTTAAGAGTTCTAAATTTGTAATGTGAAAATTTAAGAAAAAGCGTAATTTTAGAAGTAAAAATTTTTAATAAAAACAGGTTTTCACAACTAATGAAATATTTGGTATATAAAAAAATATTGAAATTTCATTTAAAAAAACGTCAATTTAAGACACCTAAACTTATTA
>JABUQX010062790.1:20000-39374 GCA_015478945.1 Trachelipus rathkii | reverse complement strand
GTATTGCTTCGTTCGGTTTTGTTTGGAACCGTTTTCGCATTTCTCCTTGATACCGTTATCCTTTTCGTGCCGCTCTATTACACACACTGCCAACCCTTTGGTCTTCCAGGGGTCAATTTTGGCCAACCCTAATTTTTGGCCATCCCTAATTTTTCGGCAGCCCTAATTTTTCGGCCAACCCTTTGGTCTTCCAGGGGGCAATTTTGAGAACCCAAATTTTTCGGTCAACCCTTTTGTATTCCAGGGTACAATTTTGGCCTTGTAGCTTTTTTGACCTTGTAGCTTTTTTGATGACGTCATCTTTGATGACACCTATATTGATGGTTCATCTTTGATGGTTCAGTACATTTTGATGGTTCATCTTTGATGGCTCAGCATTATTGATGACTCATCTTTGATGACGTCATCTTTGTTGGCATCTATATTGATGATTCAGCTTTGATGACTCAGATTTATTGATGGCTCAACTTTGATGGTTCCCAATCACCGTAAGGAGTGTCTAGTGGTGTTCTATTAGTGTTCTATGAGTATTAGATGAGTGCCAGATGAGTGCCAAGTGAGTGCCAATGAGTGCCAATGAGTGCCAAGTGAGTGCCAATGAGTGCCAAGTGAGTGCCACATAGTGCCAAGTGAGTGCCACATAGTGCCAACTGAGTGCCACTTTTTTCAAGCCTTTTCTAGCCTCCCTTGAGCCTAGAATAGCCCTAATATGGGTGTCTACCCCTAGGTTATAAGGTATGAGGATTCGATTGGTGTATATTACAAGTTGCTAGGATGCTTCCTACTATGAGTTAGTCTTTTTCTAACACTTATAGCCTATATATATATTACTTACACACCCCACACACACACACACACACACACACACACACACACACACACACACACACACACACATACATAGACACTTACACTATGGCACTTATACACACTATGTCACTTATACACATATACACTATGACACTTATACACACATTCACTATGACACTTATACACACTATGACACTTATAAGCACTTACCTCTCAGACACTTACTAGCATAAACACTTACACTCACACTCACCAGACACTTACACTTACATACATACACACTATGACACTTATAAGCACTTACACTAGCCATAGACACTAGCCCATATACACTTACACTCATCACACATACAGATACACTTACACTTACACTCACACACTCGATATTTTGATGCCTCAACTTTGATGCCTCAGCATTGATGCCTCAGCATTAATGCCTCAGCATTGATGCCGCAGCATTGATGCATTTTCTAACCTTTTCTAGCCTTTTCTACCCTACATCATAGAACAGAGCTAATATTGATGTCTTCCCCTAAGTCATAATTGGAACACCAGGGCGCAGCATGTGCCTTCCGCACAAAGTCAGACGAACACCGCACCCGCAGGTGCGACCCGCCGAGTCGCCCGCGTCCCCGCCCGCCGCGTGCGCCCGCAGGCGCAATATTCCCGCGCGAATGAAAAATATATATACTATGAGTCATTCATTTTTATTTCATACTTAAACATTTTTATTAAAAACATTTTCGCGAACCTAAAACTGTAACTCATTACAGACCTATTATTATTATTTAACACATATATTTATTAACATTATTTTTTACTTAATACTTTTTAATTTATAAATTTTTAAAAATTGTATGTAAGAAGAAAAAACCAGAGTGTCTGATATATAATCATTTTATTTTACTACAATTGTACGAAATTTTACTAAAAACATATACTTTACAGACCTTAAAGCAGTAAATCAGTAAATTCAATAGAGGTGTTACCAGCAACAAAGGGATTAGTATGCTTTTGTTTTACTGCTTTACTGCTTTAACTCATGTTTTACTGCTTTAACTCATATGTTTTACTGCTTTAACTCATATATTTATTAACATTACATACCTTAAAGCAGTAAATCAGTAAATCAATAGAGGTGTTACCTAGCAACAAAGGGCTTAGTATGCTTTTGTTTTACTGCTTTACTGCTTTAACTCATGTTTTACTGCTTTAACTCATGTTTTACTGCTTTAACTCATATGTTTTACTGCTTTAACTCATATATTTATTAACATTACATACCTTAAAGCAGTAAATCAGTAAATCAATAGAGGTGTTACCTAGCAACAAAGGATTAGTATGCTTTTGTTTTACTGCTTTACTGCTTTAACTCATGTTTTACTGCTTTAACTCATGTTTTACTGCTTTAACTCATATGTTTTACTGCTTTAACTCATATATTTATTAACATTACATACCTTAAAGCAGTAAATCAGTAAATCAATAGAGGTGTTACCTAGCAACAAAGGGATTAGTATGCTTTTGTTTTACTGCTTTACTGCTTTAACTCATGTTTTACTGCTTTAACTCATGTTTTACTGCTTTAACTCATATGTTTTACTGCTTTAACTCGTGTTTTACTGCTTTAACTCATATGTTTTACTGCTTTAACTCATATATTTATTAACATTACATACCTTAAAGCAGTAAATCAGTAAATCAATAGAGGTGTTACCTAGCAACAAAGGGATTAGTATGCTTTTGTTTTACTGCTTTACTGCTTTAACTCGTGTTTTACTGCTTTAACTCCTATGTTTTACTGCTTTAACTCATATGCTTTATTGCTTTACTGTTTTAACTCATATGCTTTACTGCTTTAACTCATATATTTATTAACATTATGTTTTAATACTTTTTATTTTTATTATTATTTTATTATTTTTATTATTATTATTTTTATTATTTTATTTTTATTTTTTATTATTTTTATTATTATTTTATTTTTATTTTTATTATTATTATTTTTATTATTATTTTTATTTTTATTTTTATTATTATACTTAGTGTTATTTACTTCATGCCTATTGTTATTATTATTTAACACACACACACACACACACACACACACACACACACACACACATACACACACACACTTACACATACGCACACACACACACACACACACACACACACACACACACACACACACACACACACACACACACACACCCTGTTTAAACATATCAAATAAGTTCTTTTGTATGAACATAATTTATTAAAACATTTTATGTTTTAATTAAACATGTACATTTATATTACTCATTCAATTATAACTAAAATTATTTCAAAGTTTCTTAAAACTTCTATAATAAATCAATCATTATCTTTGAACAAAGAATTTATTATTAACTGTTAATACTTTGTTTATAACTATCAAGTTTTAAAATAATTTTTACTAAAATTTTATGAAATTTTATTAAAAACATATATTTTACGTACCTTAAAGCAATAAATCAGTAAATCAGTAAGGCAAGCCCCTAGCACCCCTCTACACTAAGCTATGCCACGTTTTGTTCTATTGACTTACTGCTTTACATCATCTTTAGCCATGTAATAAGTATAAAAATAACAAAATAAGTTCTTCTCTGCTAACATAACATGTATTTTATTAAAATCATTCTAGGTTTTATTTAAAAATAACAATTATTCACTTACATTTATATTATTCGCTCAATGTTAACTAAAAATATTTCAAAGTTTTTTTAAATAATTCGGATTTTCTTTTATTATTATTATTATCTATGTACATTGACAATCCATCACGAGAAAACACAACAACCCGCACTCCTTACAGATACGAAACTGACCTCTCTCTGTAAAATGTGTTGAAATAACTACTTTAGGCCTAAATTTAGGATAATCCTTTTTGTACCCCGGGGCGATTTAGGCCTAATTCCAGGTCAAAATATATTTCAAACTGACCTTTTTCTGTAAAATGTGGTGCAATAACTACGTTAGGCCTAAATTTAGGCCTAAATTTAGGATAAGCCTTTTTGTATCACAGGCGGATTTAAGCCTAATACCAGGTCAAAAGGTAATTCCAGTATAGACAAGAATCATTGTTATTATTATTTTTATAAATATATTTCAAACTGAAACATGCTGGTTCGGTAAGATCCTTTAAGCAGGTAAGAAGGAAATGTTTTCCTTACTTGTGATTGGTCGGAGTAATCCTTATCTCTATATGACCTCGTATGTGATTGGTCGAGAATTATTTTATCGTCTTTTGAAAATTAACTTTGTTCTTTAAACTTGTATTTGAGCAGGTGTGTTTTATTATCTTTTAGACCCAAACTCATTTTAAAATCATAGTCATTTTAGCTGTTAAGCGGTGCACAAGTTATCTAATTTGTATTAAAAGTGTTTTATTTTTACTAAGTGTATATCATATTTATAATAAATACTTACATTGAGGAATAATTATTAATTTCACTAGAATAGATAATAATTAATTCACTAGATTTATAGTAGATCACGTGAAGCAAAACGCAAGAGCGCCCGCAAGCGCGACCCGGTGCGGAACAGCCGCATGAAACCGCCGGCGTAATATTACTACGCGGTCGCGAAAATATGGGGCGTTGTATCTCACATGGTTTGTAATAAACACAGATATATCAGGATTTTAAATAAACTAATGCGCTTGAACATATGTTATAAGGTTCGTAAATATACCTTGATCCAGTACACAAACTAATATTATACATACTGAATGGGACGGTGTCCAAAAGATATCATCCTCTAGGATGTGTGCCCTACCACTTTGAAATACAACGCCCCATATTTTCGCGACCGCGTAGTAATATTACGCCGGCGGTTTCATGCGGCTGTTCCGCACCGGGTCGCGCTTGCGGACGCTCTTGCGTTTTGCTTCACGTGATCTACTATAAATCTAGTGAATTTATTATTATCTATTTTAGTGAAATTAATAATTATTCCTCAATGTAAGTATTTATTATAAATATGATATACACTTAGTAAAAATAAAACACTTTTAATACAAATCAGATAACTTGTGCACCGCTTAACAGCTAAAATGACTATGAGTTTAAAATATTAAATACACCTCTTTCAACTGGTTGATAAAGGTTAATTTTTCAGAGAATTCTCGACCAATCTACGAAAGATCTACTCAGTCCAATCTGCTTTCAATAGCCTGCTTAAGTCTTGCCGACCTCCAGCCTGCTGACTATAAAAATAACAGAAGCAATGGTCGCCTCTACTGCCTTGTATTAGGCAGTAACCCAGTCCTGAGCAGCAGGAGGGCCAAGCTGGCGCCAGTTACCACATTTACAGGAGTCGGTTTGGCGACTGCGGCTGCACAAATCGCCGAGAGTAAAGCATCTGGTGGTATTACAGCACATTTGAGAAAAGGTCAGTTTCGCATCTGCTGGAAGACGCAGGTGTGTGTTTTCGATGGGCTCAATATTACATGAACAACCAATAACGAAAATAATAATAATAAGAAAAAGAATAAAAAAATTTGAAATATTTTTAGTTAGCATTGAGCAATGAAGTGTATTTTAAAGCCCTAGATGACAACAAAGCCATGTTGCCAGCAGAGAAGAACTGGCACTGTTGAAGTACATACTTGTACATGGCTAAAAGATGATGTAAGCGGCTGGGTCAATAGAGCAAATGGTGCCCAGCTGGCGCCCAGAGGCATGCTATTGGTACTGATTTGGCTGCTGGGCTAATTATGTTTTTGTAAAATTTCATAGAACACAGTAAGTATTTTAAAAGCTTTTGATGGTGCAAACAACGGTGGCAATTCTTTGTTCAATGTGTTGACCCCATTAAGTTTTAAACGAAAATAATTTAGTTATAATTGTGTCAATGTACGTGTTGAGCCAAGAGCATAAAATGTTTTAGCAAGTATGTTCCTTAAAGAACATTGTATGTTTAAACAGGGTGGCTATTGTATTGTGTATGTGCCATTCATAATGTGTGTGCCTTGGTGTGTGTGTCTGTGTGAAACATATTGACCAGTAGCTATTGTATTGTTATAATAATGATGTGGAAGTAAGCTGGCTTTAGCTATAATGTGAAAATGAAGCAAAAACAATGGCAAAAATAACAATAACAAAGCAAAAATAAAAATATAACTTAACAAAAATAATAAAAGCAAACAAATAACAAAAGGATAGTTATAATAAAACGCAATAAATAATAATAATATTAAGCATAATGCTATATCCTGGTCACTGAGACAATACAAATGGCCAAAGCAGCAGGAGTGCGCTAATGCTTACAGTTAAAGCGTAAAAACGGTAAAACAAAAGCATACTATCCCTTTACTGATAGCTGTGTTTACTGATTTACTGCTTTAAGATATGTAATGTTAATAAATATATGATTAAAAGCAGTAATTAACGAAGTAAGCTACAGTTTACTTTGGTAAAAACGTTAAACACAGTAAGCATGGTGCGTAAAGCTATGAAGTTAAACAACGGTAAAACAAAAGCTAGCTCCCTTTGTTACCCCAGGCCTTCTATTGTTTACTGATTTACTGCTGGGTATGTAATGACCAACTCTAAATATGATTAAGCACATTGCTGGTCAAGCAGTAAATTACTTTATTAAACGTAAGCAGTAAAGCAGTAAGAGCAGCATACCGCCCTTTGTTTAGAGTAGCTACCTACGTGTTTGCTGATTTGCTTTTAGGCATAATCTATATGCAAACCCAAAACTGGCTAAGTATGAGTTAAAACATTAAACATGGTTAAACTGTGAAACAAAGCATACTAGGCCCTTTGACAGGCAACACTCTATTGTTACTGATTTACTTTGCTTTAAGGTATGCTGTGTTAATAAATATATGGTCAAAGCAATGCATAAAACTGGCCATATGAGAGTTAAAGCACGTAAAGCTGGCAAAAACAAGTATCCCTTTGTTCTTAGGCTCCTCTATTGACACTGTTTAAGGTCTGTAAAGCTATGTTTACAGAGTAAGAGGCTAAGTACAATTTAAAATAAAATGATATATATGAACATGCAACTATTCTTTGTACAATTTTAAGGCCCATAGGGTATTAAGTAAATATAAAAGAAGAATGTATTTAATAAATATATGTGGTAAACTAATGTAATGGGATTCTGCCAGTATTACTTCACAGTGACACAACAAAAAGAAATATGGCATGAGAGCATTTCATGGCTGCCTGCTATTTTCGACTTGCGCCTTCGCCTGTGGCAGGGCACTGTTGAGTCTGAGCTAAAATGGTGCCTTCTCCTGTTTTCAAGGAAAGGCTTTTTTGTGTCAGGCAGAAAAGGAAGCTGGCCAAGCCTGCAACAACGCTGTGATCTCAGGACTGGGCATCAATGCTTGAAGACATCAGCTGCTGAGGCATCAAAGCGGGCATCATGGTGTGGCATGGTCCCAGCCCAGTGTAGTGCCAGTCTGCCCGATTATTCGAAAGTGTATGAGCCCCAGTATTTAAATGGCCGAATGTAAGAGACAACATAAGTGTCATAGTCAATGTAATATGGCGAAAATTGTAACGTCTATGACGATTCAGCGGTATCTTAGCTATGGGCTGGTGTAGTAATACATGTAATCTTTAAAGAAGTGATCATGGTGTGCTATAAGGGTATGATCGCCAGCAGTGTCGACAGCTATGAAATATTTCATGGTATGTGTGTATAAGGAAGGGTACGCCAGGGCAGTATGTAAGAAGACAGGTGAAATAATCTAGCTGCCTCAACTGTTGATGATAATGTATTCATTATATTGTATGTGTGTCAGAGAGAACCAAAGTAATATATATATAGGCTATAAGTGTTAGAAAAAGACTAACTCATAGTAGGAAGCATCCTAGCAACTTGTAATATACACCAATCAAATCCTCATACCTTATAACCTAGGGTAGACACCCATATTAGGGCTATTCTAGGCTCAGGGGAGGCTAGAAAAGGCTTGAAAAAGTAACTCAGTTGGCACTATGTGGCACTCACTTGGCCTATGTGGCACTCACTTGGCACTCACTTGGCATTGGCACTCACTGGCACTCATTGCACTCACCAGCGCGCATCTGGCGCTCATCTATGCTCGTAGGCACTAATAGAGGCGCCGCGCTCACACGGTGATTGAGACCATCAAGAGGCCAAATCAGTAAATCTGGTCATCAAGCGAATCGTAATATAGATGCCAGTAAAATGGCTGCCAAAATGAAGGATGAGCGGCAGCCATCAAGAATGTACTGAACACCATCGCTTCGATGTCTTACTGCGTAGCGTCAAAGATGACGTCGTAAAGCTGCAAACTGAACAAAGTATCCTGAACACAAAGGGTGACGAAAGAACGGGTTCTCTGCCTGAAGGGCAAGGGTAGCCAGCGCCAGTGGATGACAAGTAGGGTTGGCAAATCTTGACCCTGAAGACAAGTGACATTTGTTGACATTCTGTGTGTGTGTGTGTGTGTGTGTGTGTGTGTGTGTGTGTGTGTGTGTGCAGGTGTAGGTGTAGGTGGGGGCTCAAGCTAGGATCGGTCCAAACCTTGATACGGTATCAAGGTCAGGATATCAAGGTCAGAAATATCAAGGTTAAACAAAGCCAAGACCGAAATATCAAGGTCAAACAAGGTCAAGAACGAAATATCAACGTCAAACAAGGTCAAGACCGAAATGTCAAGGTCAAACAAGGTCAAGACATCAAAAAAGGGCTAAGCCCCTAAAGAGGGGGAGGGCGAAAATAGGGGGCGCTACGTACGACGGATGCTCCGCATCCGTCTAGCACGCCCCTTCTTCGAAGGGGCGTCAAGAAGGTCAAGGCCAAAAAAGCTACAAGGCCAAAAATTAGCGTGGGCCAAAATTGACCCATGGAAGACCAAAGGGTTGGCCAAAAAATTAGGGTTGCCCAAAAAATTAAGGTTGCCAAAAAAGGTCAAGGTCAAAAAAGGTCAAGGTCGGTCAAGGTCAAGGCCCAAAAAGGTCAAGGCCCAAAAGGTCAAGGACCAAAAAGGTCAAGGTCAGGTAAAAATTTGGGCTCAAAAAAGGTCAAGGTCGGTCAAGGTCAAGGTGGGGTAAAAGAGACCGTGCTCCAATATCGCCTTCCTACTACTCGTGATGTCACCTTTAGACAGGCTAATATATATATATATATATATATAATATATATATATATATATATATACATATATAAATAAATATATATATATATTTAATTATATATATATATATATATATATATATATATATATATATATATATATATATATATATATATATATATATATATACTATATATATATATATATATATATATATATATATATATATATATATATATATATGGCAAAAGTCCAGATTTTGATCACCTTTGCGAACTCGAAAAGTATGACACTTACAGAAAAACCAATTACATATTTGGAATCAGCGTATAAAGCTTATTACCAGTGTAAAAATAAGGCTCGAGCCTCCTAATGGAAATATATGTTTCCTTGAACTTCAATTTTAGGGGGCTCAAGCCGATGAGACAGAGGGGACACGTCGTCCACCTAGAGGCCGAGAGACCCCGACAACTGATATCTATGCGGTCTACTCTAGGGTGTTCGTTAGTTTTAAATCATAAAACGACTTTACATATAATAAGCTTTATACGCTGATTCCAAATATGTAATTTGTTTTCTGTAAGTGTCGTACTTTTCGATATTTTTTTACACTTAGGTAATAAGCTTTATACGCTGATTCCAAATATGCAATTGGTTTTTCTGTGACTGTCATACTTTTCGAGGTTCGCAAAGAGGGCGTCAAAAGTCCCTGGACTTTTGCATATATATATAAATATAAATAAATATATATATATATATATATATATATATATATATATATATATATATATATATATATATATATATATATATATATATATATATATATATATATATATATATATATATATATATATATGAGCCGTGTGTTATGTTTACGACTCCGTCAGTTTTGATTTTTTTAATATATTGCTTTGTGCCATAATACCAACAATGAATTTCAGTGGTAACGGACATAATTCAAAAAAGTTCGAAATATTTTAAAAATAATTTTTAAAATCATTTATGTTAAATATGGTTTAAAAATGAAATATCACGAAAAGTACGACACTTACCGAAAACCAATTACATATTTGGAATCAGCGTATAAAGCTCATTACAAATATGTAAAAAAAAAATAAGGCTTTAGCCGAAGGGGACAGAGGGGGGACACGTTTTCCATACCCCGTAGGCGGGCGGAGGAACCCCCGCGACACCCAAATACCAAAGAGCAGGGGTTCCGGAGACCCGGAGGGGGGAAAATAGTCCTACCCTGTCGTTCCCCGGAAGGTCGAGAGACCCCGATCAGCCATTTTGCAGTTTACCCTTGGGTATTCCTTTAGTTAAAAAAAAAAAATTAAAATTGACGGAGTCGTAAAACGAAAATATTTCGAATTTTTGAATCATGTCCGTTACCACATAAATTGATTATTTAGCATCATATAATAGAAATTTATTAAAAAAACAAAAAAAAATTCAAAACTGACGGAAGCGTAAACAGTTAAGGTCATATATATATATATATATATATATATATATATATATATATAACATAACTATATATATATATATATATATATATATATATATATATATATATATATATATATATATATATATATATATATATACTACTATATACATATATATATATATATATATATATATATATATATCTTTCTTCTCTCTCTTAATATATATATATATATATATACATATATATAATATATATATATATATATATATATATATATATATATATATATATATATATATATATATATATATATATATATATATATATATATATATATATATATATATATATATAAATATATATAAATATATATATATATATATATATATATATATATATATATATATATATATATATATATATATATATATATATATATTAAATCTGATATTCATTTGCATTTTTTCTACTATAATTTCTCTCACTGGTTTTCTGTGGGCCATAGTCTTTTTTGCCTTGCTCTTTGAATATTAGCCCTTGGCTTAAAGTATGATAAAACGAAGTTCCGGTCAGTTGGAGTATAAATAAACCCTATGGGATGATTTAATACCTTGAGGGTCTATAACTTTTTTTCCTAAAGATATCAGTCATTTTTGTTTTTTTTCTATACTTCATTACAACTAATTTAGAGTCCGCTGCGATTTTTATAAAAATCGGTGATGGCGCAGTTCTGTCCAACTACTACCTCTATTTTTATAAGCGTCGCATTTTTTATTTAAGACATAAATTAAAGCTTTATAAAAGACAGGAAAAGAAGAAGAAGAAGAATACGCACTTCAAATATTGTTATTTTTTTTATTTTTTTTTTTTTATTATTATTATTCTTTATTTCCTTAAAAAATTAATTAGGCAAGTCAAATTCCCTTGTAAACGTCGAAGCGAGGTCGAGTATAACTTAATGGTCTTTGTAACAAGCACCGATAGTGATCTACACATGCGAGGCGATTTTTTTAGGTAAAGGAACGCAGATCTATATAAGAGGCAAAACAAAGATGGCTGCAATTTTTTTTTTTACTTAATCATTTTTGTTTCGTCTACAGTTTCTCCCTCGTTTTTTTATCTTTTTTTTTATTTTCTTTTTGTCTACTGACCACTCCTTGTCTACTAATCGGTTTCAGTAGATAGAGAACATATATATATATATATATTTATATATATATATATATATTATGTATATATATATATATATATATGTATATATATATAATTATATATATATATATATTTGACGAAACTATATATATATATATTATATATTTATAATAGATATATATAATATATATATATTTTATATATATAATACTATTATTACTTATATACTCTCTCACACCCTCTCACACCCTACTAATATATAATTGTAGCACAATAATTTTTAAATAATAATTGACGAACTATTGCAGGTTCGAATCACAGCCAATAGAGTTGCACATCATTTTCCATGAGAAAAAGGTTAAAAGGCGATTCTCTCTCTCTCTCTCTCTCTCTCTCTTCTCTCTCTCTCTTCTCATCTGCTCCTCCTCTCTCTCTCTCTCTCTCTCTCTCTCTCTCTCTCTCTCTCTCTCTCTCTCTCTCCAATATATATATATTATATATAAATATATATATATATATATATATTATATATATATATTATATATATATAATATATAATATATATTATATATATATACTTATATATAAATATATAATATATATATATAAGTGACAAGTCTTTATTTTTTCCTAGTTTTTGCTGCCACACCACTCTGACCTTTGAGGCAGAATAACCAGCTGCCTTCTTCTCACCTGCATCAGAGCAGGTCAGCCACACAGCGTGGCTGGTCCTGGCAGATGGTCAAAAACTATCTATTGTCTTGCTATTTTATTTTGAATAACGAATTACAAAAAATTCAATGTCTTAGCAGCTCCACGCAGAAAATTGGACGATAATGGGTGGTTTTGGGCGTGATTGGGCGCATCTCTGAGGATTTTAGAAGAGCACGTGGAAGTTTAGGCGTGTTCTTCATTTCAAAAATAAATACTCGACCAAAAATGGAAAATTAGGATTTAGAACGAGAGTAGGAAGCGCTGGGAACAGAAACAACACATCTGCCTAGTCACATCTAGCATAAGTCAACATATTATTACTCACCTCTCTCTCACTAGTCATAATACTCTGCGTATATAATATATACATATATATATATAATATTATAATATATAATACATAATATAAATATACAATATTATATATATAATTAGTATAGTTATCTATATATATATATATATATATATATAATATATATATATATATTATATATATATATATATATAGTGCTGCAGCTCTGATTGAGAAATAATTCGGGGTGGGGAGGAGTCAACATATCTAAATAATAATAATAATAAAATATAATAATACATAATAATAATAATAATAATAATAATAATAATAATAAAATATAATAAATAATAATAATATAATAATATCTCGTTGGCACACTACATTCAATATAGATATTATTCAATTATAATCACCATTTCCCACTATCCTCCTCTTTATACATTATAGACATAGTCGTGACGCCCTCCACTCATCTAGTAAATCGTCTAATTATCCTTAATATACTGACAGCTGGAGTACGTATCATACTAGTTCTCACTCTGTGCACCGACTCGACTACAACCTATGCATCTAATCAACACCATAGTACTATATAATCACCTACATATTTTCTTTCACTTTATAGACTTAATTCTTACCTAAGATATAATCTCTTACTTTAAATTTACTATATATTATATATATAGTATATATATTATACACAGTATAATATATATTAATATTTATTGCCTTAAAAACTAAGTTTTTCCTTTTTTCTACTCGAAAAATCTTGAAGTTTCACAATAAAACTGGAAAAACTAACGAAACTTGCAAGTAATTCCTAAAAACAATTTTTTATTTCTTTGAGCATTTTACATTTCATTTTATATTTACTTAATATATTAATCTCTTCTTTGTTTAAAAAATTATATTTCTCAATTAATCAATAAATTATCTAAGGGTGGAAATATTAAAAAGTTCTAAGAAAATTGTTCGCCAAAACCTAAATTGATTAAAACACTCAAGTAGGAGATGCCCGATATCCAAAAAGTTAGCAGGACAGAATATATCGATATTTTAAAAATACTATCGTCCGATATTATCCGCTAGAAAATTATTGATATTGAATATATCGATATTTTCGATATATTATTAATCCGATTAGCAATATGATAATTAGATATATATATATATTTATATATAACACCATAACCCCGCAATATATATATATATAATATATATATATATATATATATAATATATATAAATATACTATATATATATTATAATTATATATAATATAATATATATAATATATATATATATATAATCCTTCCAGACTAGGCGGATCACATAGTTAAAAAACACACGATACGATAGCTACACTAAAATTAAAAACTTATTGGAATGAGGGGGACAAGTTTCAATATGAAAGTACAAAATAAAATTAAAATTACTTAAAATAAAAGAAAATAACAAAGGTTTTAGGGATGTATGATGCTTTTATTTTTACAACGGACAGAAATGAGTTGTTACAGATCTATTTGCAGCTTAACAATGAGCATTGTTAGTATTTACAGTATTACGGTTTAATGCTAAACCTTAATATATATAAACATATATATATATATATATATATATATATCATATTATTATATATATATATATATTAATATATATTTATATAATATATATATATATATATAAATAGTAATATATATAATATATATATGTAATTATTATATATAATAACTCTCACTCCCTACCTCCCTTCTGTGTGGCCGTTAAGTAATTTTGTCCATATATTAAATTACTAAGTTATATATATATTATATAATATTATATATATAATATATAATATATATATATAATATATATATACTATTATATATAATATATATATATATATATATAATATATATTATATATAACTATATATATTAAATATTATATATATATAATATATATATATATATATATATATATCTATATATATTATCATATATATTAAATATCCCTAATATATATTTAAGATACTATTATACGCTATATATATATACCACCTTAATGAGGTGTAATAGATTGTCGCTGAAATACCTCACCCTTTAAGATATTACATATCATCTAACCTGCCGAATATATATATATTATATTAAATAAGTTCAATAAACTTAAAGAGGCTAAAGCCGTACATTGCACAACGCGTAGTACGGTACAAACCCACCGCGAGATCACGTTAATTTGTTACGGTTATCAAATTTATTTCGCTCATTGTCACATTTTTCAAATATGGACTTATTTTTGTTAAAAAAAAAAATAGCAATAACAAAAATTGTTTAACCTCAAATAAATTTTTGGGATCATATGTCCCTTTTCCGTTGATGTAGTCTTTTTTTCCTGTTCTGGGACGTCTTTTTTGTAACAATTTAAAAGACTTTAGTGTTGTTTTTTAATGGCCTTCAGTTTCTATGTATGCCACTGGATCTCACATTTCTTCCACAGAGATTACAAAACTGCCTCCGGCATCTAGATATTTTTTTTAATAATTTACCCCCAGCCAGACTCTACTTGTTGAATGACATGTTAATTTTATTTTTATCAATTTCTTTTGTGTATTATTTCAACTTAAAATTCTTTAAATTTTTGAACTAAGAAAACTTAAAGAAAGCAGAATACTTGGCATTTAGCACATACGACACCTCTTCATTACTTGGATATGAATAACGCTGAATAGTGATTTAAATCACTCAGAAGAAAACTATGTACGAAAAATCTTAAAAACCCTAATTTTTCGGTTTATTTATACACGACATTGGGGGACGAACGAACGAAAAACGAAATATGGGGAAAAAAGAGAGTTCATCACTTCAGGGTGTCGTGAGAGAGGGAGATAAGATTTTATTTTTTTCCTACCGCCTCTCTAAAAAAATTTTTTTGAAAAAATATGTAGATAATATCGATATTGATAAAAAATATCGAACATAGATTATATCGCTAAGGAAATATCGCCCTAAAATAATCGATATATCGAGCCAAAAATATCGATATTTCGATATATCGATATTTTTTGGCCATCCCTACACTCAAGTATATCCATACTCGCACATTACAACCTTCTGTTCAAGATATTATTGAACTGAGGCAATTTATCTTGATTTTAGGCTTTTATTGCTCTGTCCATTTGTCTACAGAGAGACCTCGGCGTATGACTATTATAAAATTTATTATCAAAATCACTTAAATTATAAAAGCCTTTTCAATTATTTAATTAAGTAATATGAAAAATACATAATTAAAAAATAAATTTCAGACAAAATATATTACAAAATTATTTTTCTAAAAAAAAATATTTAAACTAATTTTAGTTTCTCGTAGCGTTTCGTTTCTAGATCTGAATCTCAAAGCTATCTGAAGGCTGAAGTATATGCAGCCACTAAGTAAATTCTTTTCACCCCCGTTACATTTCAATTTCTTTGGGAGTCTTTTCTAGTAAAAATTGTTGGACGTTATTTGAGCTGCGATGTTTCAGTCCTGCTCTTAACTTATTTGCACCGTGTTATTTCATTGCTTACAGAATATTATGCTTATTATGAATAAAATGTACGTTATATATTTAGTATGCTACTGACATAAATTCCGAACATAAAGCATGTTCCAATATTTTGGGGGGCTGCAGCCCCGCAGCCACTATGGTAAGGCCGCCACCGTATATATATATATATATATATATATATATATATATATATATATATATTATATATACAATATAATATTATATATGTATATGTAATTATATATATTATATATATATAAATATATTAATATATATATATATATATATATAACATAGAGCATAGAAAATATATAGATGGTAAGAATCCACATGGGCCTATCCAGTCTGTCCTTGTCAAACCGAGTAAAAAGGTCTAATTGCCCAATATGCTCATGTAAAACCCACATCACACCCTAGGGCTTGTCAATATCCTAAATAGTATACACCAACTAGGCTACAACCAAAAGTAAAAACTATAGTTAAGGTGCAAGCTAACCATACTACAAGGCTTAATAAGTTTGTATTAATTAAAAACTGCAGTTTATTTATTTTTTTTTTTTTTTAGACCACTCCGCTGTGTAAATACCAGGGGATGGAGATTTAGGGATCATGGAGTTGTGTAACTAAATAACCGCCAATTTGGCTTTGTCAAAATACACAACATGATGCCCAAACCATCCATATAACTATCCAATCTTTTCTTAAGTGTTACAATAAGCTGAGCAAGCTACTGATGCAAACTATTCCAAAAATTAACAAACTGATTACTGAATGAGTGTTTTTCCTACATCAAAATGGCATGCCTTCTTCCTATTTTTTTATTGTGTTCCTTGGTCTCCCGTCCATGGTATACTACTATTAAAAAATTTATTGGCCTCGGTATTATCGAGAGATGTAAATATTTTATAGACTTGTATCATGTTCCTTCTAAGAAAACCTTTCTACAAAAAACATTCCTAGCTCTTGCAATATATATATATATATATATATATATATATATATATATATATATATTATATATATATATATATATATATTATATATAATAATATATATTATAATAAATTATATAATATTATATATATTATATATTATTAATATATAACTATATATATATATATATATATTATATATATATATATATATTAGATATATATATATATATATATTACTATATATTATATATATACTATATATATATATTGGTTCAAAGGTAGCTTAAATGATTGGCTTGGCGAGGTATAATGCAGGGTGAACGCTTATCCGGGGATCATAGGTAGCAATTACCTAGAGAACTTCCACTTCCTTGGAAAAGGACTATGCCGTTCGAGGTTGTTAAATATATGAGATATATAGTATATAATTATAATATAATATAGGGTAGGTAGTATATAGAGTAGGTAGTATATATAGTTATATACTAGTATATATATTAATATAGTATAGTGATATATATATATAATATAGTGTATATATATATAGGATAATAATATATATATATATATACTGATGACATATAATATTATATAGATAGTGGTATATTACTGTATATATATATATATATATTATATCATGGGTAGTATATTAGTATAGTATATAGTATTATATATATATATAGAGTAGTAGTATAGATATATATTATATATATATATAGTAGTAGTATATATATATGTAAACTCTATTCTTTTCACTCTTACTTGCTCTATCTTCAATTTCTTACAAAGTCACATTTTGTGCGTGTATGAGCACCGCATTGTGTGTTTTCCTGTTGCCCTAATTTTGGATCTTCCAAATTTTCTCACTTATAGCTTTGGTTCCAACATGTATGACTTTATACTATTGTCATTACTATGTTCTTAGACTATGTAAATTACAAAATAGAACAAGTTTTCTAGTCTTCCCCTTTTCTAGAAATAATTATTGTGAGTGATTTCAATGTTCAGCACCGCCAACAGCTTCTGTCTTGCTCTGACGAAACACCTGATAAAACTGCATGCGCGTTCCTTAATTAATAACTTTAATTGGTTACTGCAGCCACATACTAATATTCTTGATTGATTTGGAGATGAACCTAACAAACTAGTTCTTTCCCCAATTCCAGCTTTTCACATTTTACTATTAACTAACATTCCAATACTCTGGTTTCCTCAAATCACCTTTTAATATCTGTATCTTGCTTTATATCTTTAAGTCTTTCTCAAGAACACCAGTTGCCTTCGCCAAGGAAAGGTCTTTAACATTTTGATATCGTTGACTAATCGTACTTCTTTGGCATCTTTGACATCTCATTTGGTCGGAGAAGTTCCTCAGAGTTTGAAGAAGCACAACCGATGTGGTTCTTTCTGGGAGGTGTGCATCCTATTTTCTTTATTTTCAACTTAAAAGTTTTGGTCCAACACTGACTGCTCGTCTCATGGACACGGTCTTCACGAATTTACATAGTTTCCAACCGTTTATTTCTTCACCGAACTCTCTCCGGGATTTAACTAAAATGTTAAATCTAACTATGCTTTCTTCTTTTCCCCTCTTGATTCTTCGACCGACGGCATTCAGATTTACTCTCTGCTGAAGCTGAACTTTACTCTCGTACCTTTGTCCAGATCTTCATTTCAGATTATTCTAATACTATTCCATATTCAGTATACCTCCCACCCCCCAACTCATAGAGTTCTAGTATTATAATTTCTTC
This sequence comes from Trachelipus rathkii, assembly GCA_015478945.1. NCBI lineage: Eukaryota > Metazoa > Arthropoda > Malacostraca > Isopoda > Trachelipodidae > Trachelipus > Trachelipus rathkii. The sequence goes on along the minus strand of JABUQX010062790.1, from coordinate 20,637 downwards.
TAAAGATTTGACTTTTGATATCTCTCAGCTTAATACTAAAAAGATGTAAGGTCCTGAAGGTTCTTCTTCTGTGATTCTCAAAACTTATGCTTTTGAGCTTTCATTCTGCTCTAGTTTTAGCCTCTTCTATCATCCAAATAAATTTGCTTCCTGTTGAATCGTTAAGCTCATTCAACCTGCGTCTTAAAGTGGGGGACCAGTCTCAACCTTCCAACTCTTCCTATATATTAGCTTTTGTTCTTTCCAAAGCTTTCGATTCTATCCTTCAAAGGAATTTTTGGAAACATATGAAGCTTTTTAAACTTAATATGTCTGACTTCTGTAAGGAAAAATCGAATGGTGATTCGAATCCTGGTTCTATGAACTTTGGTATTTCAGTTAAAAATTCATTAAAAATATAAAAAAATTTCAAAAGGATCTGGCATAAAGTTTGGATTTCCAAGCCACTCTCTTTCAGTGTCTAGTTTCTATATATATATCTAATTTTTTTTCTAGTTTCCCTATGGAATCTGTTTTAGACGGCTATCTTTCATCCTTTATTTTTTACTAATGGTGGTATTCTTCAGAGTTATGTTCAATCCCTCATTTGGTTTTTAACTGTTCATTATAGAAATTAAGTTAGTTACCTGATCACCTA
>JABUQX010062790.1:0-12500 GCA_015478945.1 Trachelipus rathkii | reverse complement strand
CCGGACTAGGAATCGAACCCACGCCCTTGCATTGCGACTGTCGCTCTAACGATTGAGTCACGGTAGCGGCAACAATATAATTATATAATTAAAATATAATTAGAATAGTGCATTACACATTGCGGAAGATAAAATCGTTATAGGTCATCTCGGGAACAAGAAAGGCTGCTATCTAAATTATATCATTGCTGTCAATTGAAAAAGCTTTACATGATGACTTAAAAATTCGTTCCACATTTTACGAAGAGATGTAGTACAGAAGCTTCTTGAGAGGAACAGAAGGGCAGAGTTGATCTTTAAGTGACGAATCGCTACGGTAAATCAATACTACATATCAGATTGCAAGTAAGCTTTGTATTTCAAATTACATGCAATTATATAATATATTTATAAAATATATATATATAATATAGTATATATATATTATATATATATATATATATATATATATAATATATATATAAATATTATATATATTAATATATATATATATATATATATATATATATATATATATATATATATATATATATCAATATATATATATATATATTAAATATATATATATATATATAGTAAGGAAGCTTAATGCATGGCAAGCCAATCAGCGATCTATTGCTATGACGTCACTAAGCCCCTTCCCTTCTTGATATTTTGTTATTTTTGTCGCTATTCTTGCTGTTTGTTGGTGTTTTGATATTGTTGTATTGTTGTTGTAGTTGTTGTTGTTGTTTGATGTTGTTATTATGTTATGATGCATACACATGTACAGCTTATACATATGACTTGTTTACTTACTTTGTTGTACACATTTATGTTCTGTTTGTCGTTTGGTTTGGTTGTTGTTGTTGCTGTTGTCGTTGTTGGATTTGTTGCTGTTGTTTGTTGTTGTTTGGTTGCGCTCGCACGCGGGATCAGTCACACACAGAAGTTCGACAGACATACACACACACACACACACACACTGAATAACGTCATATTTTAGTTTTTGTCGTTTGATGTTTCGTGCGCACGTATCTAATATATATATATATATATATATATATATATATATATATATATATAATATATTATAATATATAATATATATATATAATAAATTATATATATAATATAATATATATATATATAATATAAAATATTTATTTATCTTTATTTAATTTACTTTAGTTAATGTTTAAATATATTTTTATTTAAATTAAATTAGTTGTAGCTTTAAAATAAAATATATGGACAAAAATTTTCAAAGTAAGATTCGAACCAGATCCTATCGCCTGAAGGGTAAGCACTTTAATTTCATTGTGCTTAGTGCCCAAATGTCATTTTGCGTTGGATGTTCTTCTCTTTAAGCGCGCTTGGGTAAAAATTTTGTTACCTTTCCTAACCATTACCTAACCATTTATTTATTCGTTATATTTATTATTATTATTATTATTATTATTTTATTATTATTATTATTATTATATATTATTTTATTATATTATTTATTATTATTATTATTATTATTATTATTATTATTATTATTATTATTATTATTATTATTATTATTATTATTATTATTATTATATTATTATATATATATATATATATATATTATATATATAATATATATATATATAAATAGATTTTATAATATATATTATATATATATACTACTTTAAATATATATTATATATTATATATATATATATATATATATATTAGGTATATATATATATATAATATATATGCAGTATATATATATATATATATATATAAATATATATAATATATATATATAAATATATATATATATATATAATATTATATATATATATAATATTATGAATAGTCGCTTCCTGGTTGAAGAGATAATAGTTTTCGGAGCCAATTCAAAACTTGTCTGACATATAGCTGGTAATATCACCGCTGTTGTGCTTCGGTTTCACTGCGCTACGCCACCTGCAAGTGGGTGTTGAGTTCTTTAACTTTGATATGGCTATTGCTGGATGGAAAATAAGCTGCCGATAGACTTCAGCGAAGGATTTGAAGCCTGAGAAGAGTGCGGAGTTTGAGAAGGCTCGTTTGCGGAGCACACCACCAGAACTGATTTCCGGAGCCGGAGATGAAATCTGTATAATACGAATATTAGTATGAATAAGGTGTCTATTCGTGGGTTTAAAAACATGGGGAACTTGATTTTGAGAGTTTCAGAACCCTTAAGGGTGTCTAATGGGGTCTTAGAGGTTTCAGAATAAAAAAGAAGAAATAAAGGAGAGATATAGAGAATGCATAAGAGAAGAAGGAGATTGGTTAAACAAAGAATAAGAACAAGGCATATATGAAGAAGAGACATGATGCAGTGCTAAGCACTGGAGCTGGTGTCGGAACCGAATCTTGAAATATGTATACATACTTATAATTATCCGAGTAAGATGTCTTTCTCTATGTTTACATATATGCAGAACCTGATCCTGGAGGTTTCAGAATATTCAAAGGTGTAGGGGAGCCCTTAGGATGGGGTTCACCCTGAAGAAATAAAGTGCATAGTACTTTGATGCGGAGGGAATACAGAAATCGTTTAAGAATCCGAGAAGGAGTATTTCTTACTGCGGTTCGGATTCTCAATAAATATAAAGGAGGGCTGAGCCTGAGTAGTGCGAGCCTGACTCTAAAACTTGCTTTAGACCTGCGTGATATATGTGTTGTATGATTGAAAACGTAATGTAAGGATAGATTACGTTGTTTTTAATCCTCTAATAGTGGTAGCACTAGTAGTAGTTTTGTAGCAGTAGTCACCATAGTCACTCCTGTTGATTTTTATTATCGTTATTAATTTGTTATTTTTGGTTTTATTTCTAAAATATATTTAAAAAGTTATTAAAAATATTTTTTACTAAAAAAATTGAATCTTTATTAAAAACATGTAGTTTAAAGATCCTAAGGCAGTAAGTCAATAAAGCAGTAGCACAAACGCCCCACAACAGCCCGCCTCCTCAGCTCACCATGCGATATTGCTTTATTGACTTGCTGTTTTAGGTCAAAAACTACATATTTTTACTTTATTATTAGCATAATAAAACATAAAAATATGTTTTTTATGCACATTACAAAATTATAATAAACATTATTATTTAGCGTTAATTTCTTAATAAAATTCAAATTCTATAGACTCCAATTTAGTAAAACAGTAAAGCAATGGATCAAACTATCCATCAAACTATAGATCAAACTATATATATAGTATATATATATATTTATATATATAGATTTATATATATAGTAGTAATATATATTATATATATATATTTATATAATTATATATATTATATATATATATAATATAATATATATATATATATATATTATTATATATAATATATATATATTATTATATATGCTAATCAGATTACACATTAGTCATGGGATTTACAATAATCTGATTGCATTTAATATAATTTTCCAAACTTTTGAATTCTTCCGATGTAATGTAAGTATAAATGAGACCTGCTATCTTTAATCATTCTTTACTGTAAGCTATCCCTATAGATGTCATTTGTTCTTTCCAGAACTTAGTAAATTTCTCAATGTTAATATCAGTTAAAACATGCCGAATATCGCTATTATATGGTTGACTACAAACTCGTTCATAAGTCCAATAGAGTAAACCATGGGCTCTATCTATTAGCCTCAAATTTATTAATTTCAGCAAGATGTGCTATTAATTTCTCTTTCATTTTAATTACTGGATATAGTTTCCTAGGTATCCGATATATTTCAATCTTTAAAACGAAAATGTTTTCTATGAATAAACATTATATATTTTAGAATCTATTAAAAAATTGTCTTTCTTTTTGGTGGGTTATGTATATTCTCTAAAGACTGGATATTCTCATAACAATCTTTAATTTTAAAGATATTTCAACGCTTTTAGCACCAAAATGCTCGTGTGATGTTTAGTAATAAAATTCGTCTGCACACTTTTTTTCTAAATTTATTTTATAAAAAAATAATAAAGAAAGAAAATTAGGAATTTTTTTTAAGAAAAACAATCAGGCATGGTTGACACCACCTTACAATATATCAACCCACCAATCAACCTTCTAATAGTCTGCAAGATAATTCTAGCTCTTCTGAATCTTTCTATATTGTCGTCTCCCGAATTTCCTTATCAGCACTCTCATAAGGGATGTCTATACCCTAGAACAGCTCTCTAATTATTTTGATCGTGTCGACCCCTAAGACGAAAATAATTTTAAGTTGTACCCCTATAGGCCTATAATAAAGCATAATAAAATATATTATAATATAGTATAATATAGGCCAGTCACTAGTTTAGGTGCCCCCTGTATCTAAAAAAAACTACTACAATATCGTATACCATAAATAATCTGATAATATATCGTCTTAAACATTGTTATATGGGGGAACAAAAAAAAATATTTATAATTATTAATAATAATTAAAAATTATAAATATTATATATATATATCTATTCTATTTTTTTCTAAGTAGTTTGAATAACATTCGACGCCTGTAAGGAGAATATTAGGATTGTTACCCATCAAAATATCGTTTTCATTATAAAATTCCCATTTTTGAAGGATAACTTTAAAATAATGATTTTTAGATATAATTAAACTAAAATTTAAGTTTTTTTTATATTTTTAAAAATTATTTCACAAGCACTCACGGGTGGGGGGGTAGGGCCCCCCCGTAGAATACCCTTGTGTGCCATGCATTTACATTAATATATTTAAAAAATATGTTTTTCATTCCATCTGATGCAAGTCCTAATTTTCAAGATGTCTGCTGACCCCTAATATTGGGGGGAGATCATGTGTCAGAAATTTGGGGGAACGCGATTGTCGTACATCAAATCATATTTATTAGTTTTTTTTATCTCACTGCATTTTATTTCTTATTTACTTTCCCGCATAAAAATGTAAGCTAATTTCAAAAATGTATTCAGTTTTCATGTAGCTATTGTAGTTTTTAAGTTACATGTGTCACCTAATCTGGAGGCTGACCTATAATATAATATAATAAGAATATTCACATAATAATATAATATAATAAATAATAAAAGACACGGAGAACATTGAGAGAACATCACACTCACGTGATACACGATCATACACTCACAAGTGATCGTGAGCCTACTTCTTTAGCGTACCCCCAAGTATCACTTTGAATACCCCCCGGGGTACGCGTACCCCACTTTGGACACCACTGCCCTAGAAGATGAACTGGATAATAGCTCCCAAATGGAGCTTGATGTGATGACCCATTCTCTTTCTAATGCTTCCTGCACTTCCGAGAAAAGTGAATGGAAAACTGTCCAACGTAAAAAAACGTCGCAAACGCCTAAGGTCGTTCTGGGTCTTGTTGGAGGCATTGAAGTGACCCAGTAGGTCCCCCCCTCCAATCAAAACGCCAATCTCGCCAAATCATCGCGAAGAATATATTACTGGCAAAATCTCGGATATCGGGACCTGTGTCGAATCCAACAAATCCTTATATTGGACCCAAATTTAGTAACCCCAACACATTCTCATAAGACTGAACACCCTCACGGGTGACACGCTTCTCCCCATTTCCATAGTATATTATACTCTATATTTCTGAATCTGCTCTGATACGGTATTGCTTTTTTTTTTTTTTTTTTTTCTCTTTGATTATTTAAAAAAACATTCAATCATTCGGTGATTCTATCCAACGTTATCCAACCAAAACCATAATTAATATTGGGATTGCGGTTGAACTCAACTTTTTATCCCGATTCATGGTTGAAAGCCCCCCACCAAATACTGACTGAGGGAAGACTTGCCCGTAGAGAGGAGGGTCAGTCGTACATGAATCCGCTATATCCGTTGGTATGACTATTCTTTACAACCAGGATTGTTGCTCGCTCCCGTCGAGATCTATATCTCAGCTATATATTTTCTACCTCCAACACGTTACCACCTAGTCACATAGATGACAGACTGTCTCAAAAAAGGACCATCATCATTAGCATTTAAGCATCATAGCAATGGCCCCCTTGTCCTTCGATGAAATTGGTCGTGGAGCTACTCATTCTTAATTTCAAAGAACTGTTCAATTAATAAGTATATGTTACACCAAAAGCAAATGGTTTACAGGAACTTCGACTATGTCACCGCGACTTCTTTCAAACCATCGGAATATAAAATCGCCGCTAACCTCTATAGAAAGAAGTGACAATGATAAGGAGGAATACTCATTCTTAAATCTGTCCCCTATTCTCCGAATCCTCTTCGAACTGTTATGGCTTCTGTGGCAGTACACGTATCCATTTGTCCATCGATCTCACTGTCTGTTTGATCTACTTGGCTCCGAGTGGTGAGTTTACTAAGGTCGACATAGCTAATCTCTTTTTAGTAGCTCCCACTTCGGTGTATTATAATATATATATATATTCACCCCCTATGGGGCGACTCTGTCACCTCGTCTGTCTAAAATCCTGTTGATTTATATATTATCATTTTTCCCTGGGATGCTCTTAACACAGGACTCCCGTTCATCATGAACTTTAGATACACATCCTTCTTCCTGTAGTAGAGTATGTTCCTTGTTGCCCCCCATTCTCTTATGAATTGCCACCTGGTTCCTCTCTTGATTACTTATACGGCACGTGACCATTATCAATAGCCTTAAATGAGCTGAGCATCGAGTCTAAAGTTAAAACCCCATTCCGCTAGCGTTATGATACGAAGGGCGGAGTGGGCTCCTGTTTCATCATTTCACTGTTATCCGCAAGTTCTCGTTTCAATAAGCGTTTATCCGACCATTTAATGCGTGCCTTAAACTTCTTCCAGCCTAGAGTTATCATTACACAAGCAGCAGAATCTTGTATCCCAGGTCTGTCGATGTGATCTCTGTGTCTGGCATATCTCTCAGAGTGTGCACGTTAACCGGGAGAGAAAAAACTATAAAGATGATACAGAGAGCGTGAGTGCAAAAAAATGATTATTTTTAAAAGCCAGCTTGGGTCGAGATCTTCGTAGAATAAACGCCAAACAGCTGGGGAATAAATAGTTTCGAACTTATACTTCGACTTTCAACTCCACAATCCCCTTTCTCGTCAGATGCTGGCAAAGTTGTACAGAATAATATTCTCGCAGCTCTACAAATTCTCCATCCACAGTGCTTCCGTATGGGTGCTGATATAACCGATACGCTCTCTCTAATATCTGCAGATGCATTAGGCTTATAAGTTTCCGCAAGCTAATGCGAGCTCTTGGCCCGCTATCCTGAAAGCCTTTATATATGCGAGAATTAACATGTGCACCGCCAGACTTTTGCAATAGCGGTAGTATGTATATCAGTATCACCTATACTCGTGTGTTTACACATTGCAGAGTATCAAACTCGCACTGGCGAATAACACAAGGACGGATACCTAGCCTAGACATAATTTAGTACTAATGGCTATCATGTTATCGCTCTGCTTGTTTCATGTCTGTCTGTGTAAGCTGTGTGTGATAGTGTGAGTAGATATGCTGTGTGGGATCGAACTCCTTTCGATCTGCTGGACGTACAGCTTGTTGTAATCCGTATTCGACCCAAAACCTGGTTAAAGATCGAAGTTGGCGGACAACCGAAAAGACAATTTCGCTTTACCCTGTGAATACTTGCCAAATTAAATGAAAGAAAATGGTTTTCAGGTCGCTCGTCTCTCCTTGTTCTGGAGAGTCACCAGGCTTTTTCAAACTTTCAGTTTGATTTCCGCAAAAAAATTGTTGCTACCCGGATTCCTTGTTAAGACTGGAATCGCATGGACATCCGGGAAACTTCTCAACTGGTCGAGGAATGGTTCATTGTTCTTTTTGACCTCTGAAACAGGTCTATGGCACAAACGGTGGAGAACTAGAAACTAGAGTTCCGATAAAACTTATCTACTCACTCGGTTTCTGAGAAAGATCCCTCTCGTTTATTAAATGGTCTTTGTGTCAAACAGATCCAATCAGGTCTTGCTCTTCTATTCTACACCGTCACTTTTATCTGGATGAAGACGTGTCCGCAGGGTTATTATGTTCTAAGTGTCATTAGTAAAAGGCTCTATGGATGGCAATGAATTGCGTTGTAATCTTATTCCAACTGTACGGTCAATTGATGAAACACTATGATTTGAGGATCCGGCACTTACAATTACAGATTCCAGCTGAAAGGCTTCCATTTTATTGAACACGGGCCAACTTTCAATACTAGCTATTGATAAGTATAGGCACAATGGGATAACACATATTGCCTCCATGGTCACCTCGACTCTTAAATGTTGTAGATTCTGTTTGTTCTCAGCAGTACTATTATAGGAAAAAAGGGGAATTGAAGAACATACGCTCTCTCTCGCGAACCTTTAACCTTATTTGGTTCACCAATTCCTGTAATTCACAATGTCAAATTTCTAGGCCTTTCTAGCATGACCACCACTTATATCTTTCACCATTTTTTTTTCTGAAACCAACTGTCATACTCTCGTGCTTGACCTTTATATCTCACATCAAAATTCTTGTGTTACTGAATTTCGGCAAGCCCCCCTTGTGTATTGTCTCCATATCGCCCTGAATCCGACCGAAGTGGACTATGACTGAGTAGTATATGGCCAGGCTTCCCATATCGATGCTATTATGCTGACCCTATCTAAAATGAGGCAAACATATCTCCACAGGGGACTCCATTAAGTCAACCGGATGTGAGCGCTTGAAGTCTTGAATCCGATGTATGCCATATCTCTTCGTTTGGAAGGAATTGAATCATGTGGCACAAGTCACTTCGGGTCATAATATCCTCCAATACGTTTGGCTCTGACACAATCTTGCAAGAGAAACCTCAGAAATTTTCCTTATTGGCCATTTGCATATATATGTGGTATATCTGTAGATCTCCTCATATGTATTCCTTTGCAAGGGTGCTACCCGATTCTCGTTATGTTGAAGTGTAACATCTTGGCATATTCCATGCTCCGCGACCATCTGCCTTGGTCTTAACCTTCTCTCAAATCCAGCCACCAGGGATGCCTTCGCCTTAAAACATCTTGCTTGTCTCATTCCGCAGTTCATGGTGGATTTATTGTCAGTGTTTACCGAGGCTCTAGAACAGGGGACAAATGGTGTGACAGTCTGCGTATCTTTTCCTGATATTATTCTTCCACACCTCTCTCTGTCTGTCTGATTGCTTCAATTTTTACTGCAGAATTTAATGTTCTATTATGATTTTCACCTCTTCTCTAATTTTATTTTATTCGAACTTTATCATGTCCCTGTCACGTTATTTTGATTTGCTCAGCTCCCTCAGGCGTTTAAAGTACCCTATTTTAAAAGCACAAAGGTATCCGCATGTGCAACAATTGTCTTCTGTAGTCTGCTCTGTTGTTCACGCAAGAAAGCAAATTAACATTGTGTTGTATCCTCATATATTACTGACAACGAAATCCAGCTGACAAATGAGGTCAGAATGACCGGTTCCTCTTTCCATAGCTGTTTTCTAGTTTTACCTCCCGGATGCCATGTTGAGCAAGGGTCGCCTCCCATCAAACTGAGTTACTATCCTGCTGCCTCCGACAAAGCTTCCGGTGTCTAACTGGGCAGAAGTTAGCTCAGCGAAAGATCAGCGAGGGCGAAATTTAGAAATATTAAAACGAATATTGTTGAGTGGTCTTCCTCTCATCCTACGAAATCGTTTGCACGAGTACTCCTTGGCACGCCTCCTTCAATTGGTCACACTAACATGGCCTCACAGCCACTACATGTCACGGGATCCTTCTCCCATCTGCAAATTTTGCTGTCACCACACCCCGCAATCTGTTCACCATATCTTCATTGACTGTTCTCAACTGAACATCAATCGCCGTCTTCATTTTTCGCTACTTCATGAGTCTCATATACACCATCAAAAGAACCTATCCCCATATCGTTGTCTGAATCTTCCCCACTTTATATTCGAACTAATCTCTCTTACTTTCAGGAGAATATTAGTACACAATATATAATTTTAAATGTAAATAAGGAGCATATATTATGTAAGGACATCTTTGGTATTTATCTTTTAATTTATCTTTTTGACTGAATATTTATTTTCGCCAAGTCTAAAGTGTTCTTTTTGTGACAAGCTGATATTTCACCCAAATAGGATGATTGAGCCAAGACCACCTATGGAGTTGGATATTCAAAGCGCCATTGTGGCCTCTTTTTGTGGGCCTATGGTGGGTTCTGTGCATAAATTCAATGATAGACATACATACATACATATTAACAATATTATATATATACATATATATATATATAGTATATAAGTATATAAAATATATAATATATATATATATATATTATATATATATATATATATATATATATAAATATATATATAATATATATATATATATATATATGATTATATATATATGATATACATGGCGCGCGCCGGCAGGATTGAAATTCTGAAGGGGGGGCCAGATGTTTTTTTAATTCGAAATTTCACAAGAAGATAGTGATATAAATTATTATATATATATATATAAAATATATATATATATAATATATAATATATAGATATTATTATATATATATTATAATATATATAGATATTATAATATAATATATATATATAAATATATATATAAATAATTATATATATTAGTATATATATATTATATAGTAAATATATATAATATATTATATATATATATCATATATATTATATATATAGATTATATTATATATATATATATATATATTATAAATATATATATATATATATTATATATATATTGTAGAATGTTCGAGTTAAAGAGCCTCTAATTCCAACACTCGAGCTCCTGTAGATATTACAAGAAAAAAATTTAAAACCACTTTAAAATAAATAAAGAAATAAATCATTAAGAAAATAACTAAACGAGATAAAGTTTACGTTTCGGGACTTATATCCTTGGTACCCTCATCAGAACTAGAAAAAATTTTACAAATTTAATTTTCAGTTTTCCTGATACGACTTTCAAGAAAAGTCTTAGATTACTCAATAATACACAAAACGAGAATCCATGGGAGGTGTATGTACAACTTGCTTGTTAAATATGTTGCAATGATTTATATTTTGGAGAAACTTTTAAAGGACCTTAAAAACGCAGAATTTGACCAAAACCCAGGTGAAGTCAGAGAGGCATGAGAAGTGTGCTGTGTATTTTAGACATTTATCACAAGAAGATCATGTTATTAATTGGAATGGTGCAGATTTTGTTTTGTTCTAAGATAAAAACTTGAAATCAATTGATTGAATTCCTTTTTTCATTTTCTACCAGAAAAGGTAATTTTTAACATTATCAGGAAGGGATTTGTCAATTACTTGATCAATCACAAAAAGATTTATATCAGACATATAAAGGACTTACTTTTGAAATAATTGATATTTTTTGGATACTTGATAAAAAAAAGGAATAAGAATGTGACGCCACTCTGTCTTTTTGCTTGAATTTATATTTTCATTTTTTTATTTTGTATTTTCAATATTTTTTTTATATTTTGTGTTTTAATAATTTGTAAAATTTTTTTGGTTCTGATGAGGGGACCAAGGATATAAGTCCCGAAACGTAAACTTTATCTCGTTTAGTTATTTGTTGTTAAAATACTTTTTGCTTAGTAATAGTTTAAAAAAATATTTTAATATATATATATATATATATATATAATAATATTATATATATATATATATTATATATATTATATATTATATATATATATATATATATATATAATATATATATATAGGTTGTATATTACTTATATTATATTATATATAATATATATATATATATACGTATATATATGGATGAGTACCGGTAAAAAGGTTATTTTGCGTTTTTTTTGTCTTCCAACCGTCTTCGACGTTTATGCACCGGTGGGCACTGTATTTACTATTTGAATCCAAATTTATATTTGATAATAAATGTCTAATATTGAATGCTTAATTCACTTATGTCAGTCAGAAATAAATTTGAAAGACTTGTTTTGTAAGTGTCATATATGACTTTTTTATAATTACTTTAATCACAATGTAAATGAAACTATAAAGTAGTTTGCGAAAAATGGTATGAGTTTGGTTGAGGCAGGCCTTAAATAACTTAATTTATTATTTTTATTTCATTTTTAATTATTGTTTATTTGGAAATAAAAATTTAATTACTTCTTCTTTCCTTTCCAAATGTCTGTTATATCATAACAATCTATCAATTAGTTGTGTGTCTTTCTTCCAAAACTTATTCCTCTGTGGAACCACTGGAGCAAACATAATGACCACTTTAATTGATCATTCAAAAAGCGTTGACCCTTAAGCAAGTATTTAACTTTTCTTAAAGTGCTGAATGATCTTCCAATTGTGCAAGTCGTTGGTTGGAAGCGTTAGAAGAATCTTCAATTGCTTGTAAAAACAAAACAGGCGGAAAAAAGGCGCAACCTGTTTAGTTTTTGTGATCAGATTCACGTATTAGCCACACATTTTATCTCCTC
>JABUQX010062789.1:25000-29201 GCA_015478945.1 Trachelipus rathkii | reverse complement strand
TTTAGATTTATAAATACCTGTGAGCATATACATAAACAGCACATGATAATATAGGAACAGACACATGAGCACATGAATATGTACCATCAGACGAATAAACAGCACAGGACGATATAAGAACAGACACATGAACACAGGAGCATTCACAATCAGATGTATAAATAACACATGACGATATAAGAACAGACTCGTGAACACTTGACTTTATACAATCAGATGCATAAACAGCACAAGACGATATATGATCAGACATATGAACACATGAACATGTACCATTAGATGAATAAACAGCACATGACGATATAAGAATATACACATGAACACGGAAGCCTTTGCCATCAGATGCATAAATTATAAATGATGATGTAAGAACAGATACATGAACACATGAACATATAATATAAGATGCATAAACACCGCATGACGATATAGGAACAGAAAGATAGACAGATGAACACATGAACCATCAAATGTATAAACAGCACACGACAATATAAGATCAGACACATGAACACATGAGAATATACCATCAGCTGCATAAACAATACTTGACGATATAAGAACAGACACATGAACATATGAGCACATACCATTAGTCATAAACAATGCATGACGATATAAGAATAGGCACATGAACACATGATCATATACTATCAGATGCATAAACAGCACATGACGATATAAGAACAGACTCATGAACATATGATCATGTGTCATCAGATGTTCATATAACACATTACTGTATAAGAACAAACTAATGAAAACATGAGCATATTACTCTCAGATGCATAAATGACACATGAAATATAGCAACAGACACATGAACACATAATAATATACTATCATATGCATAAACAACACATGAACATTTTAAAAACATAAACATAAACACATGAAGCAAAAGCTCACTTCAAACATGTATAAAACTATGCTATAAAACGTAAAAAACTCACCTCAAAAATGTCATAAATAAAATACCAGTTCAATGATATAATTTAACGACAATCATGAACATATTCTTTAATAACTAAAACATTATGTAATAATCTTCTTATTGGCAAAAGTCAATACTACCATATTCCACCAGAGTTGGGAATTCCAGTAATCAGACAAATAAATTCGGGCAGTATCAAAAAATTGTCGTACACGACAATCAAAAAAATTTCCCCGTACAACCACCGCAAAGCTCCAGGTAGAGGTTTAAGTAGGTACTTTAGTAGGTTAGTACGTTAATTAGGTGTATTAGGTTACGTAGGTTAGTGTAGTAGGTTAGGTAGTAGTTATTCAGTTAGTTAGGAAGTATGCGTTAGTAGAGTAATTGTCTAGGTAGTTAGGTAGTGAGGGTTCAGGCTTAAATTAAGTGTTAATTAAGGTTTCATATTAATGTAATTATTGGAAATTGTTAGTTAATTAAGTTTAAGTAAGTTAACGTTAAGTTAAGTTAAGTTAATGTTAAGTTAATTAGTTAAGTTAAGTTAGGTTAAGGTTAGGTTAGTAAGGTTTGTGTCGTTAGAGATACTCTTAAAATACCAGACTTTCTTTACTAATGTCACCCAATTTAAACCATCGATCATTGCCCGGCGACCAATTTCGTACTAGCTTCAAAATCAAAGGGCCGACATCTTCCGAAATGTGCAAGACCTTATCCCTAAGAATACAGTTAATGAATTCGTAGCATAGTGGTTAAGTCCTAGTGTCACACGAAGGGTAAAGATTGAATAGCTTAGAGTGTGGCTGAACCTCGAAGTTACAAGACTAAAATTTCGCTCAAATAAATCCATAAATTCGACACATAGGAGATAACAAATTTTAAATTAGCTTGTATCTAAAAATTAGTCTTAATAAAAAAAACATTTTGATTTGTATATTTTGAAGGGGGGAAAGTTTGAATTATTTAAAATAATTTAGCGACAACTATCCATAAATGTATAATAATATTAAATCAAAAATTTATTAAAGCTAATTATTAATATACTCTAAAAATAAACATTAAAGTTAAATTTAAACTTTTCTATAATTTAAACACATAGTACAGGCATTAAATTGTACTGAATCTCATATATATATAATTTATTATATACCTAAATATATATAATATATATATATATATTATATAATAATATATATATAATATATATTATATATACTATATATATATCCAATAAACTTTGGTTTTAACGGAAACCCCTTTACATTTTTTAAAAAGTTTTTCTCTCCCGATTTTTGTAGAGCTTTTACCGTTCTTATTGTTATGTTTATTCTTTTTACTTTCCCACTTTTCTTTATTGTTTAATAACTTTAAGGGCTTTTAAAAAAACAAGAAAAAAAAAAAAAACCTGTGGGGGAGGGGGGCTTGTCATCACTCTTTAGCTACTCTATTACATTTACATTAGAATATATATATATATATATATATATATATATAATATATATAATCACCTTATATATATATATATATTATATATACACTATCATATATATATAAAATATATTACATTTTTTTTATATCTATATATATTAATATAAATACACCGGTATATATACATAATTACATATACATATGTACTATAATATCATATAATATATATATATATACTATATATATATATAATATATAAGTATCAATAGTAAATGCATAGCTATATACTATTATACTAAATATATATATTATATATATATATATAGTTATAATATAATATAATATATAAGTAAATATTATATATATACTTCTTATTATTTAATAAAAACATAATATATAATATTATATACTAATTCATAATATATACATATATAACATATATGTAATATATATATTATAATATATATATAAAACATAAATTAATATATAAATATAACTATATATTTATATAATATAATATATATTCTTAATGAAAATTAATAGAGTACTTAATATAGTTGTAAGGCTTGTACAAGGATTTTTCTTCTTTTTTTTTCTAAAGGAGCTTAAAAATTTTATACACAATAAACAGCGGACAAGTGGAAAAAGGAAATAAGAATTACCCATAAACGAAAAGTCAACCTGTAAATAAGCACCTTCACAAATAATCTGGGAGCAAAATGAAAAAAAAAAAACACTTTTCGTGCTAAACTAAGTGGAATGAAAAGTAGCAAAGTGCATTGGATATATAGATATATCTACCTATAATATATAACATATATATACTATATAAATATATATATATATATAATATAATATATATATATAAATATAGTATTATATATATATATATATATATCAGCAATTCTAAAATGCCTATACCTAAATATTTTAATTATTAAAAAATTTAAATTTAAATGTTATTAAATGAATAATAATAATAATATCTTAATAAATTTTGATTTAATTATTAATTAATTTTAGAGTATATTACCCCATAAGTTTCGATTGAGGGAGTATCAGATTTTCCCCCCCCCTTTCAAAATACTTCAAATACTTTTTTTTTATTACAAACTATTTAAAAACTTTGTATCATCTCCTATGTGTATCTTTATGGATTTAATTTTAGGAAATCTTCAGTCCCTGTAATTTAACCCTTTTTAACTCCGTTTAACCCTTTGACCCCAGACTTACCCGCTATGCTCATTCTTAAATGTATTCTAGGGATAAAGGCTGGAATACTTTCAGAAGACGTGTCGGCCTTTGATTTAAAGCTAGTACCAAATGGTCGACAGGGATAATGATCGACAGGTCAAATGATCGACATTCGTAAAAGAAAGTCTGGCTATTTAGAGTTACTCTAACGAACCCAACAAAACTTAACCTAACCTAACTTAACCTAACTTAACCTAACCTAACCTAACCTAACCTAACCTAACCTAACCTAACTCTAACCTAACCTAACCTAACCTAACTTAACCTAACTTAACCTACCTTACCTAACCAAACTTGATTTAACCTAACCTAACCTAACCTAACCTAACTTAACCTAACTTAACCTAACTTAACCTAACCTAACCTAACCTAACTTAACTTAACCTAACTTAACCTAACTTAACCTAACCTAACCTAACCTAACCTAACCTTAACTTAACCTAACCTAACCTAACCTAACCTAACCTAACCTAACCTAACCTAACTTAACCTAACTTAACCTAACTTAACATAACCTAACTTAATCTAACTTAACCTAGCTTAACCTAACCTAACCTAACCTAACCTAACCTAACCTAACCTAACCTA
>JABUQX010062789.1:0-10000 GCA_015478945.1 Trachelipus rathkii | reverse complement strand
AAGCTTTCCCCCCCACCCCCTTAAATGGGACATATATTAAAACACACAGTGGGGTGCCTAGCCCCTTTAATGTAAAATTAAATAGGAATTAAAGGGTATGACCAGTGGTCCAGATGGATATTCAACAGACAAGGTTAAAGAAGAAATGGACAGATGGAGAAAAGGAAGAAAACTTTGATAGGGCAAAAGCTTGTGCAAAAGCACAAGCCAAAAGGCAAAAGCCAAAAGCGCCCAAAGCCAAAGGCAAAAGCGCAAAAGAAACACAGCCTGTGTCAGATTTTAATCAAAAGTGCTTTCGATAGTCTACGGCAAATAACAAATAGATTCTCAAACTTGCGCCAAGGGACAGAAGCAAGAGTTCAAAAAAGAAGAGATAAAGAAGATCTCGTCAGTTGGACTTTCTTATAACTGATGCGGGACAGGGAAGTGTACACGCCTTTACGACCGATATTATCATATATAAATAATTAAATGCTCTTAACAAATCATCTAATTTAGGATATATGAAGCATTTCAAAAGATTATAAGGATTTGTGTTAGAGAGGTCATCTTTCTTTACTCACCCGTCACCGAAACAATATTAACATTATTATATATATAATATAATATATATATTACATTATATATATATATATATATATATATAAATACCTATATATATATATATATATATATATATATATATATATTAATAAAATATATATTTGCATATATTATATATATACTATATATATATATATAATATATTAATATATATTATATATATATATATAATATTATATATAATTATATATCTATATATATATATATTATATATATATATAATATATATAATATAATCAGATTTTTCCTGCACATAAGTCTAAGGCTAGGCTATTAATTTTTTTTTAAAATTTACAAACATGCCTTCTTGGCTTTCAATAATTGAAAACGTGAAGTGTATTCATCAATAGAACTTCGTAGATGATGTTTCTATACTTACGACTAAAGAAAAACACAGTAGCCAAATTGCCGTTCGCGGAAATTAGGAAAGAGAGTAAACGGATTTCTGATGAAACTGAGCCTGAAACGCATTAAAATCGTAAAATCGCCAAAAAGCCGAAAATGGAAAAGAAACGCGCGAATAAAAAAGACCGCAGTGGCAGTGGCAGCGGCAGCGGCATCCAAAGCGTTGAACTGACAGTCCTCGACAGACAGTATTTAGTAATTGGAGGAGGAGAAGAAGAAAAAGAAAAAGAAGAAGAAGAAGAAGATACTCTTGTTAGAGAAGTTGGTCCGGGTGTGGAAAAACCCGATGCCATTGAATCGAATCAAGGCTTGAAGAAGAAGAAGAAGAGCAATATCGATTCGAATAAGGAACGCGAAGTTGTCGCTGCTTCAAATCCGAGTGTAAATACGCTTAGTGATATAATAAAGGCGCACGGAAGGATAGAGCATCAGCAGTGGCAGCAGCAGCAACAGCAACATAATATGCGCAACAATAACCAATAGCCTTAGCCAGCCAGCACTGTATCATATAGTGAATAATCAAAAGTTATTTTTCGCCGAGTTTGGTACGTATTATAATAGAATGATTTATTTATATATTTATTAAAAGTTTTTACAACGGTCTTCATAAGATGTTAAATTTATTTTATATGCATTTAATCAAATGTGAAAACATCCTCAACATCTCATTTTCAAAGAAGGGATGAGGATACCAGATATTGCCGTTAAAGTGAGGATAATGGATGCGGATGTTCCGCAAATGCGGATGCGGATGTCATGTATCCATCCACTAATATATATATATATATATATATATATTTTTAGGTATGTATATAGCAGCAACGCTCAACCTGCCCAGCGCCCAGCCAGCAGCAGCAGCGTAGCCCAGCCAGCCAGCAGCGCACCAGCATGGCACCCAACCAACAGCCAACCCAGTAGCAGCATATGCTGCTCCAGCCAGCAGCTGCGCCCAGCCTTCAGCTCAGCTAGCTGCTCAGTAGTAGCCAGCCTTTGTATTGTATATATGGATTAGTAATATGTATAATATATGTATATTTTTCAGTAACAATAATAATAATATGTAACTATATGTATGTATGGCAACGCTGACAACCAACCTTCCTTCTTCTTCTCAATAATAGCCAATAACCAATAGCCAATATATGTGTATATATATATCTGATTTTGAGGCTTCAGTATGTTCCCTTATTTTGGCGTTGATTGGAGCAATATTTTTGGCATCAATGAACGTGGAGAGCATCCCTATCCCAGACCCAAACCCTGAACCAGAGCCATTTATTCCATTCCTCGTTATACCAATTCTTGCTGCCACTGCGGCTCGTGGAGCTATTGGAATAGCTGGTGAAATTATAAAGATAATACTAAGTGAAGTTCGGTAGGAAGGGATTCCCATTGGAAGAAGCCCACCAGTTATCTTATTCTTTATATTTAATTTGATGTTATAATAAATTTTAAACATTTATTTGTCTTTTGTTTATATTTATTTATATGTTAAAATTAGTAAAATCTTTTTATTATTATTTGAAAATAAGGTTGTACGTGCTGAGACGGCCATTTTGTAAACAAATATATTGTCCCAAATACGAAAATTGTTAATACCAAAATTTTTGGAGAAATTTTTTTTATACTAAATTGTATATATTTGTATATTTTTTTTACTCTATTAATGCGAGATGGTGTCCGTCACAGTTTCCAGTACAGACAAACATAGATTTAAGAACAACCGTAAAAAAAAAATAAAAATAAAAAAAAAATATGTGCCATAAAAATATACTTTTGATTCTGGAAAGTTGAATCATGGTATTTGTATATACCTGTAAATATATACATATATATATATAATATATATATGTATGTAATAACCAATATATGTAATATAACCAACCAACCAATAATAATAATAATAATAATAATAATATGTATGTATATAATAGCCCAATAGTAATAACCAATAATATGTAATAATAACTGCCCAGCAATATATAACACCAACCAACCAGCTGCATCTTTCTGCCAGTGTATGTATGAATAATATATATGTATATAATAATATGTATAATAATATATATATAATAATATTATATATATATATATATTATAGCATAATATATATATATATAATAGCGTAATATATGTATATATATATACGGTGCTGTAATAACCTTAATAATATATATATGGCAACATATCAGCCAGCCAACCAGCCAGCAATATAATAGCCAATAGCCAGCCATGTAATAACTGCTCAATGTTTCCCCTTGTATGCCAGGAGGTTACTTACGAGGAGTCAATGATATAGTGGGAGGCCTTCCCCTAATCCCTTCAACTCCCTTTTGTCTTTTCATCCATTTGCCCATATGGACATACCATTCTACCCGGCATCTTAACTGTTCTTTCTACTTAGATAATACGCAAGGTAGCTCGGGTGGCAGCCCAATCTGAATGAGCTGGAGCTGGAAAAGGGTTCTACAAGTTAGATCTAGATTTATATATATATATATATATATATATATATATATATATATATATATATATATATATACGCCTTATATATATATAACGCACCTGCTGCTGTATATATTACAGACGGACCGACCGAATATCTATTTTCAACATAGGGATGTTTCCGTGGTTCGACGACGCGTTTTTTTCGCAACCGCAGACCCGGACCGCAAGTCCGCAGCCAGCCAGCCAGCCAGCCCAGCCAGCCCAGCCAGCAGCCAGCCCAGCCAGCATGCCAGCAGCAGCCAGCCATGTGTAGCAATAGCCAGCAGCCAGTATGCCAACTGTAGCCAACCAGCAGCCTTGCCTTTGGCACCAGCTGGCTGCCTTCAGCTGGCTGCCAACCAATATGTATGTATGCATATGTAGCATATGGGTATAGCTAGCAACTTAATAGCCAATATGTAGTATGTAATAATAATATATAACCTTAACCTTATATATATATATATAAATGATCTGACTGTCGTCGGAGTCGGACGCATAGAAAACAGCTGGGATGGAAGAAACGAGAAGAGCAAGAGAAGGGATTGGAAACAGATTGAAGAGGACTGAAAACTTCAGAAGAGCTACTACAGAAAGCCTCAAATAGTTTTTACCTCTAAGGAAAGCGTATTGTATGTTGAAGAATGAATTGAAGCTAAATTATTGTTTAGAAGTAGCGGAGAAAATTTATAAACCTTAACTTACGAATATATTTAAAATATTTATTGAATCGAACATTTTGAAATTAAAATCAAAATTTAAAACTAAATCAAAATTAATATTTAAAAAACTTAAGAGGAGCAACAAAATTTTCTGTCCAGGTCTCTTAATTAATTTGTAATAAGAATATGCTTTTCACTAAAATAGTATGCGAAAAGAAAAATTTGGAAACTGTTATTTTAAATTATTAAGTATAACTAAATATGATTTTTGATTGCAAATTATTGGAGCTACTTCTAGGTGACTTTTGGTCGATATAATGGATGGATATTTCGGCGCAGTCAGGGATGATGATTTTTTTTTTTGCATGGTTTAAGGGGGTGGGGACCCCTTTTTATAATTTTTTTTTTTTTTTTTTTTTTTTATTATTTACGGTGTGTTGTATGAATACTTTCTACAGCCGGCCACCCTGCAGTCATGGGATATGAAGTTGCTGAATAAATAAAATAAAAAAAAAATTGTGCCATAAAAATATATTTTTGGATATAATATATATATAACATATATATATATATATATATATATATATATATATACTTAACCTTTATGCTAACTATGCTGTAACCAATAACCAGCCAGCCTTGTATATATATGTTGTTGTTTATTTTTTTATATATATAGTATATATGTATAGCCAGCCAATAATATGTATAGCCCATAACCAGCCAGCCTTATGTATGTATATACCCAGCCAGCCCATGCTATGCTGCTGTAGCAACCAGCCAATAATAGCCAACCCAATAATAATATGTATATATATATATATGGCGTTTTGTGGCTTTGTAATAATAATATATATATGTGTTTATATATAACAACTCTAGTAATATATCTTCCAATAACCAATATATAACTTGTAGTAACCTTAGCCAACTTGCCAGCCAGCCAGCCTTATCTTTCGCACCTTAACCCCTTAGCTATATATCTCCTTTCGCTCTTGCATATACTAACTACTGCTTTGTAACTGCTACCATATATATATATATATATATATATAACAAATGTTATTAAAATCTTAAGTTGATTATTATTGACTGTTTATGATGATAATCAGGAAGGAAGCCTTTGATAACAATCCTCAGGAAACAAATAGGAAACATTTTGTACCTATAATAGAAAAATTCTTTTTGTGTACCCAGTCACCTGAGTCATCTTCGTAATTGCAAAAAAATTAACTAAAGACAACATTAAAACAAACAGTAATGGTAAGGGTTATATATATATATATTATATATGCTCTGCTGCTGCTTAGCAACCTTGTATATGTATAATAACTCAACTCAACTCTTTCTTAACCTTGTATAATAACCAATATTGTAATATATGTATATAATAATATATATACTAATATATATATATATATAGCAATATATGTATATATATATAACATATGTAATAATATATGGAGATAGTAATACTAATAATATATATGTATGTATGTGTATATGTATATATATATGTATATGTATATGTATATGCATAATATATCAGCGTATATATAATATTAACATATAATATGTTATATTAATATAATAATAATAATAATAACCACTTATAGCTATATCTTCTTTATATAGATAATAATATGTATATGTATATGCATAATATGTAGCAATAACCAATAACCAACCGCAGACCCGGACCGCAAGTCCGCAGCCAGCCAGCCAGCCAGCCCAGCATATATATATGCCGCCAGCCAGCGCAGCAACCAGCGCCTTATGCTGCTTATATAGTGTTGTTTTGGTGTTCGTTTCGCATTGTTTACGTATTTGCTGCTATGCCCGTGGGTAAATGAGTTTACTCGGAAAATTTTACCATATTTGGAACTTTAAAAGCTAAGAAGTTTGGTTTATTTTTTACTTTCTTTTTTTTCGATAATAGCTATAAGACTAGGATTTTTAGTTTATTTACCCTTTTATTAATAAAAAGGTTTTAAATTTAAATTTTATGGTTTTAATGCAGGTTTTCACCACGTTAGGGTTCTTTTACATTTAGCTTATGTTTTAACATTTGTTTAAGTTTTGTTTGTCTGAGTGTGTGTAGGTGTATGTGTATAGATTTAATGTGATTTAGTTTAGTATGTAGATTGTGTAGTTTAACTTTTTAGATTTTTCAAATTTTCTGTAAATACTTTTTTAGCGTTTTAAAATTTCCTAAAGTTTTACTATACAAAATTTAATTTATAATTAATTTAAGAATATAAACTTTGTAATTTAGGTTTTAGGTGTACAATCATTTTTATCACGATTTCTCGTTTTATTTTTGTCTGTCTTTGGTTTTTGTTTTTATTTGTTGTGTGCGTGCGTGTGTGTGATGGCAGGTTTGCGTAGGTGCGGGCTTTCTATTGACTTCACCAGCATCGCTTAAGCTCCAACTCTGCTTCCGTGGAACACCACACCTTTCTAACTCTAACCCTAATCTTTTTCTCTTGTCTGAGACTCGAGACTCAGATGGCTAAAATTCATCCTCTAACTCGTTTAATGTATCCAACTACAACTTATTTCATAATTTCCGTCTAAAGGGTGGAGTATGTGCCTATGTTAACATAAACACTCCTGTAACACGTCTCGTGAATCTCGAATCTCCTAATTTCGATGTTCTATGGCTTAAAATCTTTCTCCTTCTACTACAATAATCTTGCGCTTCTGCTACGCTCTCCTAAAAGAACAGATTTTCACGCCTTTTTTGAATGCTCTTACTACTTCTCACGAGACTGTTATATCTTCATCAAATACTGAGGGTCCTCTATTTAGGGGAGTTTCAATGTACATAACACTGAATGGTTGGGGTCTCTCATACTGATTTAGGTGGAAGGAGGCCGAATCATTCGGCATTCTCAACGATCTGGAACAGCTAATTAAAGAACCCACATTCCGGATCGTCTAACCAATTCTTGAACACACTTGACCTGTTTCACCACTAGATCCTTCTCTCTTAAAATACACCACTTTCACTATTGGTAAATCGACCACAACCTTATGTCTCTTAATTTTAATACTTTCTCTCCTACAGCTCCATCCTGCCCTACTCGTTTTTCTGGCACTTTGATCGCGGGCCGATTGGGGGCCTTGCGTTGCTTCTACGCTAACTATAATTGGAATGACTGCTTTGATTCTCTGTTGACGCT
This sequence comes from Trachelipus rathkii, assembly GCA_015478945.1. NCBI lineage: Eukaryota > Metazoa > Arthropoda > Malacostraca > Isopoda > Trachelipodidae > Trachelipus > Trachelipus rathkii. Next base: position 2,658 of record JABUQX010062789.1, on the reverse strand, counting down.
TCGACTTCTGCGATAAGGTGGGAGCTGTAATCGTTGATGGGATGAGCAGGTTTCATTCCTTCTTCGACTAAATCTTTCTCCTCATCACAATCCATGGTTCGATCGTGCTTGTTCTCTGGCCATTCCAGGCTAGGGCAGTGCTGGCTATCGAAGTGAAAAAGTATAGTTACTCCTATCACTCTTGCCCCAATTTTTCATTCTGCTGAAATATCGTTGCAGGATATAGCTTCGACGAGCAAAGCGAATGCATCAAACGAAGTGCGCTAACCTCCTTGGCTCTCCTATTGACAAATCTTTCTAGCTCTTGCTAAAAACATCTCCAACAACTTCTGTAAATCTGTCTTTCCTCCTCTTATTCGCTCTGATGGTTCTGTTGCTAATTCTCCAACTGTAAAGGAAAGAGCTAATCTCTTCGGCCTCTATTTTTCCTCCTCTAACTCAGCCCTGGACGATTCTGGCATTCCTCATCCTCCTCCTTCTCTCTCAGGTGTTCTATGCCATTGCCTGTGATTACATTCGATCGGGTGCATGGGCTCACAAATCTACAACGTTAGGAAGCGGGTGGCGGATGGCATTCCTCAGGTTTTGAGGGGTGTGCTTCCGTGCTATCCCCGCCCCTCGTTCAACTATGATATTCTCTATGTCTCAATACTAACACTTTTCCCTCGGTGTTGGAGCACGCACGTCAGCCTATTCCGAAAAGGAAGCCGCTCTGATCCTTCAAAACTATCGCCCTATAGCTCTTGCTTGTATTCTATCCCAAGATCTTTGAAACTCTTCTCAACTCTCACTTCTTAGATCATCTAGGGGAATCTCATTCACTTCTTTCCGATCGCCAGTACGACTTTCGGCGCTCGAATCTACTGGCGATATACTTTCCCTTTTAACGGATTTATGGTTTTCCGCCAGGAATCTTTACGGGAGACTTGCGTGAGTGGCGCTGACATATCCAAAGCATTTGACCAGGGTATGGCACGCGTCACTGCTCTCAAGCTCCCCCCTCCTTTTGGGTTTCTCCTTCTCTTTGCTTACTTGTATCTCTATTTTTCTTTCAAATCGCTCAACATTATCGGCTGTTGTTGATGGGGGCGACTTCTTCTTCTCTTTCTGTCAATAGTGGTGTTCCTCAGGGTTCTGTCTTGTCTCCCTACTTTATTCCTACTTTTCATTAATATGATCTTCTCACCTGCACATCTAACTCTATTCACTCATGTATGCCACAACTCGACCCTCCATTCTTCAACTCATTTCAATTCTGCTCACTCTTTTACTTCTAGAATTGCCTCTCGTCTTAATCTTTCCGATTCTATTCTCGCTGATCTGGATAGAATTTCCGGGTGGGGTCGTCTGAACCTTGTGAAATTCAATCTTTAAAAACCCAACTTCTACAAATCTCCCTCTCTAAGACACCTTCTAACTTTCCTATCTCTTTCGACGGTTCTCTCGTCTCTCCTGTTGACAATATAAACATTCATGGCCTTAACATAAACAAAATGTCTTGGAAACCTCACATCACAACGGTTGCTAGGGCGGCCTCAAAGAAACTGAGAGTTCTGTTTAGACTGCGAGACTTTTTCCTCTTCACAGTTACTCCAGTTATACAAGGGTCTCATCCGCCCTTGTATGGAGTACTGCTCTCATATCTGGCTCAGGTTTCACCCGGCTTTTGGATAGGGTCGAGTCAAAGGCAAAAAGACTTATAAACTGTCCTGTTCTTTCTAGTTCACTTGACCCTCTATCTTTGCGGCGCGATGTTGGTGCTTTATCTCTTTTCTATAGGTATCGTAGCGGCAGGTGTTCGAGGGAACTTACCACTCGCGTACCACCACCTTTACGACGCCCTCGTAGCACAAGGGGTGCTGTGTCGGCACATGAGTTTTGTGTTGATATTAGCAACTCCAGACTAGTTCGCTGCGGTGCCTCCTTCTTTCCTGCCACCTCTGTTCTGTGGAATTCTCTTTCATCTTCTGTGTTTCCTACTCAATTTAATCTCCCTCACTTTAAAGCCCGCGTCTGTGCTCATCTGCGTAATTTGTGTTAGTTGAATTTTTGTTTATTTTAACACCCCCTTGAATAGGGCTTTGCCCGTGTGGTGCGGTGGTGATAACTGTATATATATATATATATATATATCATAAAATACGTACTATGTTAAGGTAGTTTATAAGATGTCTAGAACGTGGTTTTCAAGCTGAAGTGCGTCTCCAGATACCAGGAGGTGCGCGACAAATGTGAGGAAGGAAAACCAATTTTTAATGTTTAGTTGTTTTTAGCCTTAATAATATATATGTATATGTATATAGCACCAGCATAACCAATATATAGCTGCTATTGCATATTCTGTATATGCCTTATATATAACCTTGCTATAACTTAATATATATATATATATATGTCTTTCTTTAAAGTTTAAATATATATATATATATATACTGTATCAATATGTATCACTAATAACTCAACTAACTTAATAATAATAATATGTATAACAACAGCCAACCTTCCTTCCAACTATGCTAATATATAATATGTATATGCCTTAACAACCAGCAATATGGAAAACAACAATAGTAATAATAATAATAATATGTAATAGTAATTTATGCTAGCATATGTATCATATGTAATAATAATATATGTATACAGCAACATATTATA
>JABUQX010062788.1:22500-25983 GCA_015478945.1 Trachelipus rathkii | reverse complement strand
CACTGTTCAGTCATCTGAAAATATTACAGCTTTGGCTAAAATGAAAAACGAATTAACGTCTCATCTTAAAGAGGTCGACATACTCGAGGACTTAATTCATATAGCTCACGGTGTAATCTACGATATTTACACTGAAACATGTGGTTTACCGTATAATGCGATATACAGGAGTGCGTTAATAACTATCAGCATGGATTCGTTTACTTCTCTCTGGAACGAGAGAATGTTGTATAGACTTTTGAACCGTTATGGTTCGTTCGTCCGTCATATACTTGTTTACTTTCTTCTGATTGGTCGAAAGAAAGAATCTCATTACCTTTTGGGTCTGTTTATACACACGATTTTCGTCAGTAAGACATTTTTCGCTGTGCTGGTATGATGACGTCTCATTCTGCTCCTAAGCACGTTAGTGATATCTTTACGAGGACCTTCGTAATACCCAACGATGTGGCATTTATATTTTTTCGTAAAACGAATGGAGAGCGATATATTACCTGTATTCCAGTCGGAGGTGCAAATAATAGACCTTTATTCATTTCGGTTGAAGAATTCATCAAGATTATCGATATCACGGAAGCTTGGGTAAAGGCTAAGTATGTGTCATCTGATGGATCGCCTCCAGGTGAAATATCTATCAGAGGTGACAGTGTGAGAGGTTCTAATAGAATAGATGCTGCTTTCTCGTCGTGTGACAATATTAAAAGTATTGATGTACGCAACTATTGGAAACCCCTCGATGCTGTCACATTCGCGCGTACGTGTATAGGTTTCACTGTTCATTCATCTGAAAATATTACAGCTTTGGCTAAAATGAAAAACGAATTAACGTCTCATCTTAAAGAGGTCGACATACTTGAGGACTTAATTCATATAGCTCACGGTGTAATCTACGATATTTACACTGAAACATGTGGTTTACCGTATAATGCGATATACAGGAGTGCGTTAATAACTATCAGCATGGATACGTTTACTTCTCTCTGGAACGAGAGAATGCGTGCTAATGAACCTGTATATGCCGAAGAATGGATTAGTGCTGCAGGCGGTATTTATACTTGCATCCTTTCAAAGGGTGTTGAATCTCTGGAGAAATATATAGAACTTGCTCAATTTATACAGAATCCTCTGTCCTATGATTAGATGAATTAATATGTTTAAAATAAAACGTATGTTTTTATGTATTTATTTAATGCTCTTTTCATTGAAAATTATATGTTATAAAAATGAAAACTTGTTTTACTTCCCCCCATGTGAACTTTATTGGTTAATATTTTTATTTATTTTTTTTTTTTTACATGATACCACCACTCACGGGCAATGCCCTTTTCAAAAGGAGGGGGCAAAAAAATAAATAAATAAATAAATAAAAATTACATAAAGAAAAACATTAAAATAAATGGAAAGTAAACCCACCCTGTCCCTTGCCTAACGCAATTCCCTCAGGTGGGCGCAGACGCGGGATTTAAATAGAGGAAGATTGAATATAGCTGGGAAAATAAAAGAAGGCAAGGAGTTCCACAAAACAGATGTAGGTACCACAACGAGTGATCCTTGAGTCTCCAATATTCACGCAATATTCATGAGAGAACAAGGCACCTCTTGTATTACGAGGGCGACGCAGTGGTGGAGGAATGCGAGAGGTCAATTCTCTCGAGCACCTCCCGTTGTAATACCTATAGAAAAGAGATAGGGCACCGACGTCACGACGCAGAGAAAGAGGGTCAAGGAAGTCAGAAAGTATGGGACAGTTTATAAGCCTCTTAGCCTTAGCTTCAACTCTATCCAAAAAGGAGGGTGGAACCGGAACCACCCCAAATGTGGGAACAGTATTCCATATATATATATATATTTATATATTTACGAACTTGTAACCCTCATATTCGAGTTCTACGTCCTTATAAACATATATTTCGATATTAATATGGGTCTAGACGACTATTTATTAATTCAGCACTGCACCGGTACCAGCACCGGAGCCAACACCAATGCAGATGTCAACTCCGGCTCTTCTTACTTAGACTCCTTCTCCACTCTTTCTTTCCCAGCTTACGAATCCGACTACTTTCTCCACTTCTCTTATGCATTATGTTCATTTCTAGGGGGTACCCTGCCCTCACTGGGGGTTCCCACACACCCTTTGGCTGATCTGTCCATCACACTTAGACCAGTCCAACATATAAAAACATACCCAATAATGTAATTGTTGCCACAAAGAGCTGACACCTGTACCTGCACTGGTTTTCAAAGGTCTGGTAGCCACGCCTCCATTCTCTGAATGCACCTTCTCCAAATTCTTCTCCTGTGTCTATGTCATTCCTTCTTCACCTTCTGAACTTTATTTGCACTCAAAGTTTTTTTCAGCTGGATCCTCCTGTAGAGGGTCAGACAACTGGCAGCTGCCTTTGGTAACCACCATTCTGAGATCATCTGCTGTCTGATAAATATATATGATACCCACAATATTACATATGAACGCCATATTAACTGATACCTATTCTAACCAATTGTGCTGATGCCAACCCCAGATCTGCAACAACCTTCTGAATCAACCCAACCTTTCACCAGCCTGGCCTTCACAAGATGCCCACTTTTAGGGGGTGGGTGGGGTCCTCTTTCGGGACCTAATGGGGACGTAACTGCGTTTACGACGAAGTTACGTCACCATCTAACCCCTCCAAATTTTAACCCGATATGATAACTCTAATCCACTGTAGATATATACATATATCGGAATTGTGAGGCTGAGCTGGAGCAGGAGCCAGAGCTCGAAAAATCGATTCCCTTCGAATATATATATATATATATATATATATATATATATATATATATATATATATAGATAGAGATAGAGACAAAGAGTATATATATATATATATATATATATATATATATATATATATATATATATATATATATATATATCTATATATATATATATATATATATATAGGGGGTTGGGCCGGAGTCGGAACCAGGAGTCGGAGTCGAAGGTCGGAATCGCTGCGTCGAGTCGGAGTCGGAGTGTATAAAACAGATTCAGGAATCGTTTCGACTCAGGATTCGATCCCTTCGTGTATCGACTTCGTAATAATAATAATAATAATAATAATAATAATAATAATAATAATAATAATAACACACACACACACACACACACAATAATAATAACGTTAGTCAATCGTTCAATCGAACACCTGGTCGATTGCGGCTCTCGCATTAGGCCCAACTGAGTTCGAATTGGAAGCTGGAAAACGGCGTAAAACCACACAAAATTCGCGTCAACTCGGGGCAGCTCCCTTTAGATGCAACCTAGCAACTTAAAACTCCCCTGTGATCAGTTTAACCCACCAATAGAATATATACAAAGCTTCAACGATACCAACTCATTTCGAGAAATCGGTGACAGCTCAGATGTCTCGAGTACTTTATTTATATATATATATATATACATATATATTATAGCATATATTATATATATATATT
>JABUQX010062788.1:0-17500 GCA_015478945.1 Trachelipus rathkii | reverse complement strand
TATATATACTATGATAGGTAGTTATATATAATGTTATTTTATCATAATATAATATAATAAGTTTATGGCTATTATTATTATATACTTAATATTTTAATATTATTAGTCTATTACTATATATTATATATATATTATTGGTAGGAAGTGCGAAACACGGCACTGTATTTGCGCCAGACATCTCTCATCCCTCTCACTTTATGCCCTTCTAATTCATTGTATGTTGCTTCAAATATTTGAAAGTGTCTGTCCTGGCGGCCTTCCACTGTTCAGGGTAATCCTAAAACTATAATCTCTCAAGTGGAAGAAAAGCAATATTTTTTTTTTTCACGCAAGTTTGTTAAGAATGTTTTTTTGGACTTTTGCACTTTGAACAGTCTTTATTTTTGTCATCGTTACATTCTCACTGATTAACTTATCCTGTTGGAGCCTAATGAGAGGAAGATCATATTTAATTATTTATTTATTTAATTTATATTTATTTTATTATTTGTATTTATCCTTAGCATTTCTATAGCCTCTATAAAACTAACTTTTGATTTTATTATCAAAGGATTAATTTCTGTTTGTGAAAAAAATTCAGAAATGTATTTTTGTTTCTCTTCTACATATCGACTTAACTGAAAATAGTGACAAGGATATTGCAGATGCTGTTTCGTATATTTTTATGTTTGATATTTATTCTTCATTGGTTCTCGAAATATGAGACATAATTTGTAACTTACAATGTTGTCTGTACTATTCAATTCAATACCTTTTCGTTTTTATTACACTAGTTTTTTTCCCCCCGACTTCAAAAAACGACCCTGTAGGGCTCTATTAACCTTACAAACCAGTATACCTTGTTGCCAGATTATCTGGTCCAAGTTTCATGATTGTTGCTGAAAGAGAATTACCTGTTAGACTTTCAAAATGTACACACTTTGTAATGAATGTACCATTGGTTGCTGCTGTTAACCTAGTTTCTTCTCTTATTCTCTACTCTCTCTGCTTTAACGTCTGTGTGTGTGTGTGTGTGTATGAGTGTGTGTGTGTTTGTGTTTTCTTGATAGCTATCGTAGCTTTTTCGAGGTTTTTTGACACTTATAAGACTGTCGACTTATATTATTGCGCGGCTTTGACCGTTCGTCGTTTGTTTTGTTGAATAATATATAGTGTCGCCTACGGAAATCGCTAAAGAGCGGACTGAACGCTTTTCAAATGCCCTTATTTAGTGCTATAAAGCTCGCTGTTCAACCGATTCTATAAGTTGAACGTTTTCAACGGGACATAAATAGTCAAAGGTGCTAAGTGGGGAAAAAATGCTTATATATAATATATTATATATGATTATATATATATATATATAATTATGTTATGTCTATATTTTATTAATTTTTTTTAAAAAAAATCATTTAGTTTAGTTACCTCTTAAAAAGTAGAATATTATAAATTTAAATCGTAATTAAAGTTTCAAGTAAATTATCACAAAAAAATATAACATCCAATGAGAATAGAATGCAAAATTGGTATTTATAAAGCAAAAGTATGTAACTTATATTACCTGACATAGATGTCATATATATGATATATAATATATATAATAATTATATATATAATATATATATATATTATGTATACTATATATATATATATATATTAAATATATAGTATTAATCATATTATTATAATTGGTATATAATTTATTAACATTTTATATATATATATTATAGTATATAATCATATATGTATATATATACTAATTATAATATATATATGATTATAGTAAGAACACCTACGTATAGTATATAAATATGTATATGCATATAAAAAAACAAACGAACAAACAAGAAAAGAATAAAATCTGGAAGATATTCGCCTCTTAGACCTTCGACTCGTATACCCCTAAGACCTTCGATCTGTTTAGCACTATGACATTATCGAATATTAGACATTAGACCTTCGATTAAGCACTCTAGTGCACCTCCATCGCATTAGCACTATAGTAAGCCTAATCGAGACTTAAGCACTATGGACAAATTAATCCGAGGACTTAGCGCTAATTAGGCACCTTGACTATAGACAGCGTCCTAGACCTACTCGAATCTTAGCCTTAGACCATCGACTTTAACACTATCTAGACCTAGTCCGACTTAACACTTAGCTTGGCACGAACATAACGACTCTTAGACCTAGATCTTAAGCATTATCTTATAGACCTTCGACTCATACTGTAGACATTTCATAGCACGCAAAGAGTTATTACTTATTCCACCTTCTATTCACATGTGGACCTTAGAAACTCTTGTACCTTACCCACCAATGCACTCGGAATTATTCTGATAGTAGTATGTTTTTGTTTTTCATTCGTCTCGCTCTGAGCTCAGGTCAATCGTTCGATTTAGTGTGCATTGAACTAATATGAGACCGAGGGCTTCTAAACGATCGATCTGGAGTAATCTCAGTATGATGTGACGCACACGGAAAAGATCTATACACATCTCGGACCTATAAATATGTTTACTCTCGGCGAAATTATTTCTCTGCTGATTTTATTATAGATTTTTCCCAACACATAGACCTATGAATTATAAATCAGTTCCCGTTGATACGTTCACTATTATGGGTTGAAGTGAATAGTTTTATACGCCTTAAAAGGTGTGGTGCGCGATCAAGCTTAGATCGGTTTTTCGGTCCCTTCGAATACTGTCCCGAATTGGTATAGTGTCGCCTTACGGGAAATGCGAGCAAAACGGACGCAATGCGTTCCAATACCAATTTTCTAAGCTACAGACATATCGTTTCAATCGATTTTATGGACGTCAATGATAGTGACGACCTGTCGGGACCCGAGCTATTAATATAACGAAGACTAATTAACAGCCATGAGAGGAGCGGATACAATACTCGCCAAAAACTGGGAGGTATTCCGGATACAAAATAGAAGAATAGCCTCCAAAAAAAACGTTGTATTACACAACCCACAACAGAGCAACGCTACTACTTTATAAGGCGAAGTCTAAGATGTAAACAACTCTAAAACTTCACAAAGAAAAGCATGATTATCCCTAGATAATATTTCGTTCCTCAAGTTTTTTTTTTATCGGAAATATTTTGCATTAACCTATCGACTTATTTTATGTCCCCGTGAGGCGTCAATATATGACGTCATAGTGGCGATTTTTAACGATAGGTTATCTTGCGAAAAACTAGGATAGCTACAGAAACAAATGAATAACATTCGAATGGAATCAGCCGTAGATAATTGTCTTAGAAAGTGAAAAAAAAAAATTACTTAACATTTATTTCTTTTAATTATTTTATGTTTCTTTACTATAAGTCAAATTCAACAAGAAAACTGAAATAACATTCAGTGGAATCAGCGTAAGCAAAATTTGTTCTGAGAATCGGCAAAAAATTGTTATATTTGGATTTTTGGGGCTATTTATTTTTTCTCAAAACTAGTCAAGAAAACAAAGAAAAATAATAACAAATCAGTGGGAAATTCGTAAATAGTAAATAGTTTTTTTAAAAATGAAAAAGAAAAATATTTTGAATTTTTTTGGGATATTTATTTTTTTTCTCGGAAAAACTAGAATACCTACAAGAAAACTAATAACAATTCATGGAATCAGGAGGAATGCTCTGCCTATTTAGGCAAAGAAAAAATTTTTTTTTATTTTGGGGCTATTTTGATTTTTTTTCTCGAAAAACTACATAGCACAAGGAAAACTAATAACATTCAGTGGATCAGCGTAAGAAAATTGGGTAAAATTCAATTTTTACGTCTGAGCTTCGATATTCGATATATATATTTTAATATATAGTATATACTATAATTATATATATTAATATATATATTATATATATATAAACTATAAAATATATATCTATATATATACCTATATATATAGTATATATATAGGTTTAGTTTGTTAAAAGCTGAATCATAGTAATAGGAGGAGCAACGCACCTACAGTAAGGCATACACATTGCTTGGCTAGCCATGTGGACTCAGAAAAAAAGACTATTGACGCAAAAAATAAGGGCGGCCAGAGTATGTTAGGTGGTGTTTAAAAAATACGATACCAACGGGTTAGACCACCCTCGATGTCAAGAGTAGGTCAGGTTGGTACTACTCGAGGCCTCATAGGTGACTACGGGGGACTTAATCCCCTTCTCCTGGGGATGGTATCCGGAAACCCCGCTCGTTTTTTGCGTCTTGCTTGGTTTGTTCGTCTAGGGTCCGTATCATTCTGTGGACGTACCGGAAGCCATCCGTTCGAGCGGTATGACAATTACACTCCGTGCTGTCGTCCCCATCGGCTCGAGCCCCCTAAAAAGGCGTAACTCCTTTTTAGGTGGCTCTGAGCCGCTACGCCCCTGTATGTTCGCCACGAAATAGAGCCACTAGTGCTCGGATATTTACTATGCATTAAGATGTGATCATTGCAGAATTATAGATCTTATTATGTATTATTGATCTATACGTGATACAACTCTTATAGATTATAGTATATATACTATAAATATTGATATTATATTATTAATATATGGACGTATACTTATATATATATTATATATAATTATATATATATATATATATAATATTAATGAATTCAGCGGCGTAATTTACAAATAAGATAGTATAGATACTAATTATACTCCCTAATATATATTATTGATAGTATTATTATTATATAGTATAAATTTAACAGGTCAGTTGTAGATAGATTATCCGATTTTTATTTAAAACTGTTTTTGTTATTTAACGTAGTCACCCTTAATTTCAGTTTTCTACATGTTAATTAATTTTTAGAGGTACTAAACTAAATCTCCTTTATTCTACAAAAAAATAACTTAAATAAATAACTACGATAAAATACGTAGTACAAGATAGAAAACATATCAATTACGATGGAGACTCCAGGCGTAAAGAAATATTGTTCGACAAAAAATGGCAAATAAAAATTTTGTTGATGTTTTTGGGCTATTTTTATTTATTTTTTCTCGGGAAACTCGATAGCTACAAAGAAACTAATAAAACATTCGTGGACAAAATGTCGGTGAAATTGATATTCTAAAAAATGGCAAAAAATATTTTTTGATTTTTTGGGGTATTTTAATTTTTGATTTATCTACAAAACTACGATAGCTACAAGAAAACTAATAAATTCGTTGGAATATCAGCATTTTGTAATGTTTAAAATGTAAAAAAAAAAATTTATTTCATTTTTTTGGGTTATTTATTTTTTTTTCTCGAAAAACTACGATAGCTACAAGAAACTAATAACATTCGTGGAAATCAGCGTTAAGAAAATTGTTCTAAAATGGCAAAAAATTTTTTGATTTTTGATGTATTATTTTATCATTTTATTTTTCTCGAAAAAACCTACGTAGCTACAAGAAACTAAATAACCATTGGGGAAACTGCAGTTTTGTAAGAAAATTGTTCTGAAAAAAAGGAAATTGTTTTTGGATTTTTTTGGTTATTAATTTTATTTTCTCTTAGAAAACTACGATAGCTACAGGGAAAAAACTATTGTTTCTTCATTTTTAAAAACAAATTTTTACGTGATTCCCAAAAGGTTATTATTATGTTTTGGTGAGCTATCCGTAGTTTTCGAGAAAAACAAAAATTAAGAATATCCAAAAATATATATATAAGAACAATTTTTCATTTTAGAACAAAGGTACTATTCTTATCACTGATTCTCCGAATGTTCATGTAGTGTCTTCTTGTGGCTAATCGTGTTTTCGAGTTTTTTGCACTCAGACCTTCGACTTATATAGTATGTGTTTGTGTCCATCGTTGTTTACGTCTGACCGTTCGTTCGATATTTGTTATTGTTGAACTTAATATAGTCTAAAGGGTCTAAGTGCAAAATTCCGAAAAATAATTTCAACTTAAAAAAATTTTGGAAGATTATTTTTCTTTGTGAATTTTTTTTAGATTTTCACCCTTAGACCTTTGACATTATATTCAGTTCCGTTGCGAGCGTCAACTAATATGGGGTTGAGTGATAGTTTATAACCTTTAAAAGGTGTTGCCACTGCTGATCAAGTTAGAATCGTTTTTCGATCCTTTTTCGAAACCGTCACTCTAGATATTAGTGTTCGCCATACTTTCGGGATTCAGGATCGCAAAAAAAACTCAAAACCGACCGAAGTTCTAAGTTATTTAAAATCTCGAAGTCCAAAGTCAACTCAAATATAGTGAAGTTTCAACGGGAACTGATATAAGTCAAAGGTCTAAGTGTGAAAATTTCTAAAATCACAAAGAAAATACTTCCCGATAAATTTTACTGTCATTTTTTTTGTTCGGAAATGTTGCACTTAGACTTCGAACTTATATTAGGTTCCCGAAATGGGCAGAGCACCTATATGAGTCAAGTGGGTTTAACGGATAGGAATATCTCGAAAACTAGGAGCTCAAGAAACTATAACATTCGTAGGAATCAGCCCGTTTGTAAGAAAATTGTCTAAAAGTATAGAGATACGAACACAGGGAAAAGATTTGATGACAATATTTTAGGGTATATATTTATTTTTTCTCGAAAACTACGAATAGCTACAAGAAAACTAATACACATTCGTGAAATCAGCGTAAGAAAATTGTCTCTAAAACATGAATTTAAAAAAAGTTTATTTTGAATTCTTTTGGGCCTGATTTTATTTTTTTCTCAAAAAACTAACCGTAGCTACAAAGAACAAATTAACATTCGTGGATATTCCAGCGTAAGAATAAATTGTTTGTTTTATTCTAAAATGAAAAATAAAATTTTATTGATTTTTTTTTTGGAGAATATTTTTATTTTTTTTCTTCGTAAAACAACGATTTAGCTACAGAAACTTAATACATCGTGGGATCATCAGCGTAAAACAAATTTGTTCTAAAAATACAAATTTTATTTTTTGATTTTTTTGGGGCTAATTTAATTTGTTTCTCAAATAACTACGATAGGAAGATCAAAAAGAGCCGCTACAAAATAATTTATTTACTTTAGCGTTAAGAAATTTGATCTAAAAATGCAAAATTTGTTGTTTTTGGATTTTTTGGAGTATTTTATTTTTTTTCTCAAAAAACTACGATACTAAAAAAGAAAAAAAACTAATAACTTTACAGTAAGGATTTCATGAATAACGTTTTATTTTAAGTGAAAATAATACAAAATATGTTGAATCCTTTTGGGATATTTTATTTATTTTTCTTGAAAACTCGACGGATAGCTACAGAAAACTATGACATTGTTTGGAAATCAAGGTAAGGAAATAAAGTGGATCTAAAAACTGCCAAATTTTTTGTTGATTTTTTTTCAGGTGCATCTTTTTTTCTGATTCTTTTCAAAAAACTCGAGAGCGATATAGAGCTCGTTATGACTGTACAATGAAAAAATATGGCTATGATTGTAAGTTTTTCACTTAATATAATATTAGTACAAAAATATTTATTTCTACATTATTGTATTTTATTTTATTTTTTGTATCTCACAGAAACCAATTCCGTCCTCTAGTCGTGATATTTTTATGTGCAAAATTATTTTCTAGTCACTATAAAACTTTGGAATTATGCATGGAATATTGTGCTATTATGGATATTTTTTGTTATTTATTTTTTCTCTGGTAGGATTTCCTTTCCAGAACTTGACTAACGTTCGTGGAATCAAGGTCAGGAAAATAAGTTCCTAAAAATGGCAAATTTTATTTTGATTTATTGAAAGATTTAGCTAAATATATTATATACAATAATATATTATACTTTATATATATATATAATACTAATAGTTTTAAAATGAATATTATACATATCTATACCGATGAAAGCACCCTATTATAATATACTGTATAAATATGTAATACTTTTAGCTTTTAATTTTTTTTTCTCTGGCACTTTATTTAATTTATTTTTTTAATTATCACCCTTAAATGTTTCAGTTTTCTACAGATCTGAGTGTAATTTTTAATGGCTAAGTCACAGTGGTTTTGAACAACAGACAAACTTATCTAAGCAAGTTATATACAATTATTCAAATGCTAACTAGTAACTACCACTATCTAATACCAATCAATAAGAAAAATAGTTCTAAAATGGCAAAAAAAAAATATGATTTGTTTTTGGATAATTTTATTTTTTCTCGAAACGTAACGATAGCTACAAGACAACTAATAACATTCGTGGAATTAGGCGTAAGAAAAATTGTTCTAAAAAATCGTCTGAAATTTTTTTTTGAATTTGGGCTAAATTAATTAACTTTTTCTCAAAAACTACTAGATAGCTACAAAGAAAATCACATAATAAAAACCGTATTTACTATTTACAGAAAATTTTTCTAAAATGCAAAAAAATATTTTATGGATGTTGTTACTCGTCAACTAGTATTTTATTTTTTTTTTATCTCGAAAACTACGTAGACTACTAGAAAACAAATAATAACATTCGTGGAATGAGCGTAAGAAAATTGTTCTAAAAGTGGCAATTGCGCAATTTTTTTTGATTTTTTGGGGCACTATTGATTTTTCTTCTCAAAACTTACGAATAAGCTACAAGAAAACTACTAATAAACATTAGTTGGAAATCCAAGCGTAAGATAATTGTATCGAGTCCGGATTATGAAAAAATTAAAAATTTTTGAAATTTTTTGGGATATTTTTTTTTTTTCTCGAAAACTACGATAGTAAAAGAAAACTATACAAATTTCTATGTGGAAATCAGCGTAAAGAAAATGTTGTTCTGAAAATGGCAAAAAAAATTTTTTTGGTTTTTTGGTGTATAATTTTATTTGTTTTTCTCAAAAGAGAACGATAGGTACAAGAAAAACTAATAACATTCGTGGATTTCCGTAAGAAAATTGTTTCAAAAAAATGGAAAAAATTTTTAATGATTTTTTATTGGAGTATTTTATTTTTATTCTCGGGAAATACGAATAGCTACAAGAACAAATAAACATCCGTGGAAATCAGCGTAAGAAAAATTGTTCTAATCATCTGGCAAAAAAAATTTTTTTGTTTTTTGTGGCTATTTTATTTTTTTTCTCAAAACTACGATAGCTACAAAAACTGAATACCTTTTTTAAATTACTTTATTAGTTCTGAAATATGAAATTTTGTTTTTTGGATTTTTTTGGTATATATATTTTATTTTCGAAAACTACTCGATACGGATACAAGGAAACTAATTGTTCTTACATTTTTTAAAACCAACATTCTTAGCGTGATCCAAAACGGTTATTAATTTTTTATGAAGCACTATCGTAGTTTTCGAGAAAAAAAAATTAAATAACCAAAAGAATCAAAAAATATTTTTTTTTCCATTTTAGAACAAATATCGTTACGCTGATTCATACCGAATGTTATTAGTTTCTATGTAGCAGCTGTTTCGAGGTTTTTTGCACTTAGACCTTCGACTTATTGTCGATCTGACGTTCGTTCACCGTTAATGTTTGTTGAGTTTAATTATAAGGTACGAAAGTCTAAAGTGCGAAGATTACCGAAAAATGAATTTCGACTTAGAAATTTTTGGGAAATATTTTACTCTGTGCATTTTTTAGATTGTTTCACACTTAGACCTCTTTGACTAATACTCAGTTCAGTTGAGGACGATCCACTATATGGCGGTTGGCAAGTGTAGTATATTACCTTAAAGGTGTTGCGGATCAAGTTAGATCGTTTTTCGGTCCCTTCAGAAACGTCACTATAGTAATAGATGTACGCCTTACGGAAATGCAAAAAAGCGGACCCTGAAAGCTATTCAAATACACAGTTACCTTAAGCTATAAAACTATCTTCAATCGATTATGGAACGTCATAGAGGAAGCACTGATCTGGAACTGATTAATAAGTCGAGGTCTAAGTGCAAATATCCGACAATTAAATTTTGGGAACTTAAAAAATTTTGTGAAATAGTTTTCTTTGAGAAATTTAGATTTTTAGCACTTAGACTTCGAACTCTATACTTAGACTTCGACTTATACTTAGACCTTCGACTTAGCACTTAGACCTTCGACTTAGCACTTAGACCTTCGACTTAGCACTTAGACCTTCGAGCTTACACTTAGACCTTCGATTATACTTTGTTTTTTAACTAACGCACGAGGAATGACATCTGTGAGTTTACAGTAAAGTTTTTATTTTTGTTACATTAAAACATTTATAATAATTTAACAAGGAAAAAATACTGCTTTGGAAATTTGGTTTAATATTTATTAATTTTTTTACAATTGTCAGAAATTTAAAACTTTAAATATAATAATGTATATTATATGAGAATAAAACTTTAAATTAATAATGTAAATATATGTTTTACAGACAGAGAAAGAAATTATTTTTTTCATGGAGATAATATATTTATTCGAGGTCTACTACGCGGTTGCGAATACGTTTGTTTTACGAAGCGTAGGTCAATTTTACAATATTTTTCTGTTTTTCTCTCCGATTTTGAGATTCTGGATATTCTTCCGAGTTTTTTCTTTGAGGTCGACGTGTAAGAAAACCGCAGTTATCTCGGTTGCTACATAATTTGCTCTCGCTGTTGTATTGGGAAATCTGTAGCAGCCATTCTCATAGCCCAGCGTCATCCTGTCCACGGAGTTTGTTATAACTGGGAAATCTACAGCGATCTGCGACGCACACGCACGAGTGAATAAGTTCGATCTGCTCATATATAATTTCGACGGCGCATTCGGGATTCGTGTGTTTTGGGTGAGAAGCGATTGTTTTGAAAAATGAACAAAGCGATCTATGACGTTTTTTGCAAGACATCGAATGAGACAATTCTGACATGAAATACACGCCTCGTCTCCTAAGCGTCGATATAAAAACGAAAGATAAACTACTCGCGAGACTATAGCAGTCAGCGCCTCTGAGCTTTTGCAACAGATTATTGAGCATCGATTTTACGATTCCGATAAACATTTCCTGTTTATCCGACAATTTCTTCTTTTTGGGAGCCGGTGGTACTTCGTCGTCGTCATCACCGACTCGTCTCTTGAGAGAAAGATCTTTCGTTTTTAATCTTCCGGAACCGTGGTCTGAGGAAAGGAAATCCACAGCCAACCTCGTCGTTGTCGATCGGTCGACCGACCTTTTTTCTTGACGGGATTTGCAATTATGAAATCCGCAACGATCTTCGTCGCAAGTATCCAAGTGAAAAATAGTGATGTGATTGTAAATAATTTTGATAGCGCATTTGTGAGTCGCGCGGGTAACGTGAGAAGCGGTTTCTTTGAACATCGAACAGAGCTTTTTATGTTTTACTTCTTCGCAAGACATCGCGTGGCCGAATTCTTCCAATAAATTTTTCAGTCGTTTTGTCTTAATAGACTCTAATAAAACTGTATACAAATTATTCGCTATGCGATAACACGCAGATTTTTTATGCCTTTCTAGCAGAGATTCAAACCTCAGTTCCAAGATGTCGATCAACAGTTCCTGTTCTTCGGAAAATACTACGTTTTTTGGGGAAGGTGGTGGCGATTTGTCTTGAGGAGCGCCCTCGGCCATTCGCACCTTTTTTTCTTTAAAGCTTTTTCTACCTCCAGAAACTTTTTTCCCGTCGCAATCATCTTTAATACGTTTACGAGCCCCGACGGACTTTAGCTTTAGTACATTACACCTGAATCTCAAATATTTAAGGTGTTTGAAATCATCTTTCTGCTTTATTTGGTCGCTATTAGAACACCCAGGATACGGTTCACTTAAACTAAAAGAACGCTTCTCGTTGATTACGCTGACTGTTGGGGTTTGGACAACCAAATACGATGCCATATCTGGACTCAGAAACGAATATAGAACTCGAAGAAATTCCGCCGGCATAAGTGATTTTTGATCGTTTCTGTGGCAAAAAACCTGGTGATTAATAAATATATCGTAGAACGATAGTGTTCGATCTTTTGAAGGAACGAGGTACCTCTTCATCCAGCTTTCGGCGTAAGAAATTCGCTGTTTAAGCGAAACCTGTAACTCATCGTCAAACCCAGATTTTCCAGGTTGTGTCATCTTAGCTTCAATTGCGTGTGTAAATTTAGAAGATTCGCGTATTTCCGAATTTTTTACAGCTAAAGAATGACTCGAATATCGTCGCACTCGACTTGGCACTTCTTATAACTGATACCACAGACGGCCCTATCGATCTTTTATACTTTTTTAAGGCTTACATCATCAGCTAGTTATTACGTGGCACCCGGAGATAGCGACCAAAAAATTAATAAAATTTTTTATTTCGTAATAATAATAAAAAAATGATTTGGTTGTTTTCGAAGATAAAATATATTATCTTCGGTTAATATCTTATGCGAAAGATCTCGGAATAAGTTGGTAAATTTTTTTTTTCAACAGTCGAATAATTTTCCTATTTCGGACTATTAGATATTGAGTAAATAATTTCACTGATAAAAACTGTGTACATAATCGAGCTATTAAAAGAATGAAATATTTTGGTAAATAATAATGTTTTGCTTAATAGTCAAAAAAATAGTATAAAGAAATATAATATTTGGTTAGAAATATAAGAAAAAAAAGCAAAATTAAATAAATTATGATATTTTGTTTTTTTTAAATATGTTTTTTCTTAAATAATCAAAAAAAATTCAAAAGCTTTTAAAACACCTCATTTTTCTAAGTAATAATGATTTAGAATAACATATTCATTTTATTGTAAGGATATTTTAATTAATTATAATTGGAAATATATGTTGTTTTTCGAAACATGTTTGGTTACTAATCATAATTAATTAATGGATACGGAGGGTGGGGTCACCCGTAAAAAAAATTGCGTCAGGTTGCATAGTTAATTTAACTTCACACGAGGTGCTATAGATACGGGAACAGAACATACGGCAATACGAATTGGTAAAACGGATATCTTATTATACAACGAGCCGTTACCATAAGTAAACGCATCAAAGAGTTTCGAAATTACGACTTACTACTAATAATAGGAGCTTCTGTAACCCTCGCTCCTTTCGATCATTTGGTTTACGCGGCGACCGAATCTTGCGCTCGGCTTTTTATCAATCGAGACATGGAAAAGCGGTCCTGCGATAAAAATTGCCGCTTCAAATGCGCCAACATTATAAAGGAGGATGTGATGCAAAAAAATCTTTCCGAATTTTTGGAAATTAAAAGCCAGAAAACCCTACGACAAAGTTTCCTCGAGAAACGCATCAAAAGATGTTATCCTAAAAATGTAAAACCGGGCAGTTTCAGACGAAATAATAATGGATATTTCCTACTAGATGACAGACGGATTCGAGTTTGCAAGACTTTCTTCAAAAAAACTCTCAACATAGAGGATAAAGATATCAGAGCTGTAGTTCGCGCGAACCAAAGAAAACAGTGGAAAAACGAAAATCAGCGCAGTCCATTTTGCAACGTAAATTGCTTTCTCTCTTGCGAGGGCAAAGTAGATCAAAAGAGTAGAAGAGAAAATTTCGAAGACTATTTAAAACTCGCGAACGCGGAAAGCAAGGAAAGATTTTTGGGGCGGCTTATCAAAAGATTCATGCCGAAATATCGATATCCGGTGCCAGGCAGTCGCAGAAATTTAAATAACGCGTTTTACTTGTTTGTCGATAAAGGGAAGAATCGAATTTGCAGGGGCTTTTTCAAGAAAACTTTCAATATTACGGATAAGGTTATCAACGTCGTTGTCAAAAAGAAATACTCGAAAGAAGGACTTCAGCATTCGCGAGATCTCGTAAGAAAGGAACCACCAACTACCAATCCAGTCGAAAACGTGACAAATGAAAACGTTAACAAATTATGAAGCGCGGTTCCCATATGGTAGGTGGTGGGTAAATCGTGGCGTTATTTCTCTTACCACGAATATTTGTTTGTATAAAACATCAATATTTTTTTATACATTCGATATTTTTGTATAATACCGACAGCGCATATTAAATCGATTTTAAACAGCGTATTATTACCATTATTATTATTTATTTAACCCAGAAGAATTTGAAGTTTTATTTTTGACGAAAAAAAAAGCAACTGAGTCATACCCTATCCCTCGAAAAATAGGTTGATTAATTAATAAAAAAGGTTTAAAAATTATTATTTTTTAATTAAATACAAGCCGTTGGCTTGCTCCTAGCGGAGCAAGGCTTGCCCCTGAGCACGTGCTACGCACGCGCATAGGGCTCGCTTCGCTCGCCCGAGGAAACTGACAAAAAAAGTTGCTGAATCTATGGATTTCGAGTAGCCAGTTTAAGGGTTAAGTAAACAAAGCGTGTTTTTTAAGGAAAGTAATAGAACTTCGAAACTGCCGGTCGGCTTATCGATGATCGTCGATCATTTTTTCGAGTCGGGCTTCGGATATATAAACTAAAAAAGCTGCGAGAGTGTTATCGCCCTTAATTACTTTCCGTGGAGGTGAACGGCCTTCTAAAGACACTTTGAAAAATTAACATGAAGATTTGAAAGGGTTCCTTCCCCCCTAATGCTCACGTCGGGACTAAATAAACTTACTTTCGACTTCTCGAGAAGTAGGGGGCAAAATAAAATTCGTTCGCTAAGCGGAGTTTTCTCGAGGAGAAGCCAAAAAAAATTACTGGAATATGGAATTCGAGTTTGCGGGTGGATGGTTAAGGACGGTCGAAATTGCCAGGTCGAGCCAATATCCCGATGCCGGTCAAAAAAACTAATAAATAATAGATACAGTAGATACAGATACATAGATCATAGATAAAGATAATAGATTATTTATCGGTAAATGACCCCATTTTAAAGCGCTTGTTCCATTTTCGTAAACCTAAAAGCAGCTGGAGAGTGCTTTTAAATGCCCCTCGTTATTAATCGTGGGTGTAGGGCCTTCTAAAGAACACTTTGAAAATTAACCTGAAAAAATCTCTTGCTTGGACGAACGACGTCGTTACTTTCCGGTGGTGTCGGGCTTTCTGGGAACATTTCGAAATTTACGCTCCAGTCGTAGCACGAAATATCGTTACCTTTTACTTCTCGGGAGATGGAGCAAAATAATTTTTTCGTTCCCTAAGCGAGTTTTTTTTTCGGAGAAAACAAAAAATAAATAACGGAATTTAGGAGTCCTTGAAGTTCCTTAAGGTCCTGCGTGTCGTAACGAAGTAATAGATAAAAACTGCGGTCTCCTATCGCGATTCGTCGATCAGTTTTCGAAACGGCTTCAGATATCGAAAAACTAAAGGCGGCTGTAGTGTGCTTAGACACCCCTCGTTAATTTTCGGGGGTGTTGGGCCTTATAAAGAACGTTTTGAAAATCAACGTAAAAAAACCCTAATGGTCCCCTCCCACCGGGCACAAAATAACGTTACTTTTTACTTCTCTGGAGATAGGAAAAAATAAGCCTTTCATTCCTTGTTCGCCTATCGCGATCCGTCGATCAGTTGTAATAGACGACCGAGTCTACGCGAGTATTATATTTTATTTTTTTATGCGACCGAGAACGAAGCGATCGATCGAGGTCGGTTCTCCGGTTCCTTTACGCGTACATCCGTACATCGTTTCGTTATCGCGTCTATATTCTTCTATTCGATTCTACTTATTTTTCCAACACATCACGAACACCGAAGGGAGGGATCGAAGGTAGCTAAAGCGATGACGAAGCGTCGTTCGCCCACGGCTTGTTATTATCGGCTCGGTAAAAAGGGGACGCCCTCTTTACGAAGAGAAATAGACGGCGTGGGCGACGTTATAATTTTTAAACGTTAATAACAAAATCGGAACGAAGGAAACGAACACGACCAGACCGAACGACGAGACTTTCATTCCGGACAGAAAGGTAGATGGTTTTTCGAGTCGTCGGAAAGAAAATGTCGCGTCGGTCTTTCGCTCTTTAGCTTATTAACGTGTATCTGAAAAAAAAGCGAGAGAGTTTTGTAGAAAATTTTTTTTGGCAACGATTTTTTAAATACGAAAAAGGGGGCCGGCCGCCACCTTTTACTTTTTTGTCGAGGTTTCGTCCGTCCCGATTGATGTCATATTTAATTATGTTTTGGTTTTAATGGCTCTGGTGTTGTTTTTTAGTGTTAAAGGAATACATTTTTTGATTATTTTAATGAATATTATTTTAAATTTAGGAATATGTTTTAGATTTAGGACCGTTTTAACTAATACGCGAGCTTTTCTTCCGCATGGTACGAAAACACAACCATACATAGGCTAACAGCCGACATGTCGCAACGCAGCGAAATATTGTTCACTCCTCTCTTTCTTCGTTCTCTCCGAACCCCTTCACTTTATATCTAACCGATGAATACTACGAATGCAAGATAGAAAAATTAGAACAAATGCCAAAATGCCGGCTATATAACCCAATGAATACCTGAATATCATTTCTTTATAGACTTTGATTCGTAATTATTTTTGGGTTTATCTTTAGAGGAAAACTCGCATTAAGGACGAAAAATTCCATTTAATGTACATTCATTTACGAAAATAAAAAATTTTTACATATCTTTTAATTTCTATTGCATTTATTGACCACATATTAGTAAAAAAGCAATCTTATAAAAGAAAATGATATTTTTTGGGGGAAAAAATTAAAAAAAAGAATAATTGCATATTAAACAAATTACAAAAAATATTATTATTTTTATGGCAAATAAATACGAATTTCGCGGGAAGCAAAAGCACGAAAAAACGTTACTTTTTACTTTTCGTGAGATGGTGCATGTAAATTTGGGTTCCTTAAGCGAGTTTTTTTTCGAAAAAACAAACTGAGATTGCTGAACCAACTTTAGTGTCACGGATTTAACAATATTGTACTTGAGTATTATTTCGATTGCGGACGACGTTCCGAGCCATGGAAAAGCCCTAGACCCGATATGATAAGAATTGATGGTAAGCAATTTGAATATTGCTGACTACAAATTTTAACTTGTTAGGTCACAAGGTTTGAAAATATAAGCCTGTCATTGTTTGTATACAACCAGTAGGGATTTATAAGTTTTTCTTTTTCTTTTCAGGCCTAAATTCTTTGTTAATAAAAAGGAACAAGAAGAATCAAATAGTGCCAAAACGCATAATAAAATCGAACTAAAGGGAACGTTACCTTCGAAGTTTTAAAAGATTGCATACGGAAAAAAATAACCAGATAAATAAAGTGGAATAGGTCAAAAAATGCAATTATCAATCGTATCAATTAGTTATGACTTCTGTAAGGAGGTAGTATTTACGGCCAAACATCTTTGTTTTTTTTTATATATCTGGTTGAAAAATTTCTAAAGGAAACGATCAATTAAAAAAATTTATAGCACAAACCCATAATAAGCGGAACAATCTTATGTTCCACACTTATGCAAAAGGGGGAACACTTAAGGTTTTTATCCGGAAATTATGAAACTTGTCCAGGAAAACCCTACTGTACCCCCGCCAAAACTGAATTGAGGAGTACTAAAGGACCCTAACGACCGAATTTTAGTTTAACGATATATCTCAAAATTAATTCCTGAGTTATTGAAGCATTTCAACTAAATAAAATGAGTTATACATTTTTAGAATCTGTTGAACAATCTATTTTAAAAATTTATGTTATTATACGTACTCTTTTTTG
>JABUQX010062787.1:10000-20000 GCA_015478945.1 Trachelipus rathkii | reverse complement strand
AAATCTTCCTTACTACATTTCTTATAAATAGGCACAACATAATGCCGTTTTCCAGTCATCTGGTACTCACCAAATGTTATAGATCACTTTAAAATCAAATACAGTGCCTTGCAATACTGGTACTACCCTGTTCAAAAATTCTACCATGTATACACCCATCAGGGCCTCAGCTTTACTTGGATCAAAAAATGGTCTGGTAAACGTTTAATATCTTTTACGTCAAAATGAAATTCCTGTAAGCCTATTTAGTAACATGCATACTGGAACTATTAGTCTCCAAACTATTATCTAGTCTTTCCTCAGTAACACTGATGCAAAAAAGCATTGAAAATGTTGACCAACTCTTTATCTGAACTTACTAAATTTTCATCAATTTTAATTGGACCTATTGTCCTATTTTTACTTTTAAATTTATAAAAGCTAAACAAACTTCTTCAGCGTCCTTATTACTTATTCCTAGCTAAATTAATTTCGGCCTCTCTCTTTGCCTTTCTTATTGACTGGTTAAGTTCGTTTCTATTTTTCCTATAATTTTCTAAATCATCTTCCCTATTACTACCCTTGAATATTTTAAACATCTACTGCTTTTCATTGATTTTAATCTCTATCTCTCTATTCCACCAAAGTTTTCTAAATTGCCACCCTAATGGGTTTATTTTTAAAACATACTGACTGAATATTCATTAAAATTTGCTTAAAACGTTCCCACATGATAAAACAGTTTTGGTCTTTAAACTCTTTATCCCAGTCAGTTATACTAAGCATGTCTCGTAATTTGGTAAAATCGCCATTTCGGAAATCTAGGATTTTTTCCTTATTAGCTTGCAATTTGGGCCCAGATATCACATTCATATTAAATCTAATTATATTATGGTCACTAAGTCTTAAATTCTCCTCAACTCTAACTTCATCCACCATACTTTCATCGTTAGTTAATATTAAGTCTAATAGTGCATCGTGTCTTGTGGGTTCATGGACCATCTGGCTCAAAAAGTTATCTAGTATACAATTTATAAATACTGAACTACTATGGTCCGTATTAGACAAGGAATCCCATTGAATGCCAGGAAAATTAAAATCACCCATTTATGACTATACCTTTTTCTTTATTGTGGCATGCTGTCTCAATTTCTTTCACAATTTCCGCATCTAACTCTTGACTGGCCAGGTCTATAAAATGCCCCAATTCTATAATATTTATTGAACATAAGGATATCTACCCATACCGATTCAATATCATGATTAGTTTTAAAGTCAGTCATTAATACAGATTGAATATTGCCTTTAATATAAAGCGCCACACCCCCACCCTTCTTTCCTCTACGCTGGTATAAATAAAGTGAATATCCGTCTATTTCATATTCCTGAAAGGAGTCTCCATATAATTCTTCATTAACCCATGCCTCAGTTATGCAAATAATGTCTAGATTCTCATTTATGGTATAACTAATCAGCTCATCTTTTTTATTTCTAAGGCTATGAGCATTTGTGTAAAAGCATTTGATATTCGAAATGCTGTTATTTTTATTGCTAAAATCATTATTTGAACCTGTAACAACACTAGTTTTATTTATATCACCACTATTACAGTTACCATTGCTATTATTTGTATCCAGATTTAGCCCATCACCCCCAACTTTACCTAGTTTTTTGCTAAACAAGTCTCCAAACTGGTGCTGAAAAGCCCAACACCTTTACGACTCAAATGAACTCCATCTGCTGCAAAAAGATCTTTATCCAGAAATTCTCTCCACAAATCCAAAAACCTAATATTTTCTGAAAAACATAATTTCCTAACCCTTTCATTTACACCCAAAGCCCTACTCCCCCATTCCTGACCTGCACCTAACCTAGGTAAAATCCCTGAAATCATGCACCTTCTTCCACTAGCTTTCATCTTCTGAATCAATCTCCTATAATCTGCTATTAATTCTTCTGACCTTCTATGTCCTATATCATTTGTACCCACATGCACAATCACATTTGAATCAACATTTGTAGAATCAATCTCTCTATCTATCCTATCCACGATATCACTCACTCTGGCACCTGGGTAACATCCTCTCAATCGTTTCTTTTTATTCTTATTATGAAAAGTCCTATCTAGGTATCGTATAATAGAATCTCCAATTAGTAATGTATCAGTCTTCCCTTGAGAAAACTCAACATTACCATTGTCACTCTCTGATAATCCCCATCTAGAAGACAGTCGAACCTGTTACTGCAGGTCACAGGCTGACTGAATTTCGAGATCCTCATCTTTAAATTATTATTTCTAATTTCTACAACTCTATATTCATCTGCAGACCTATTTCCAACTACTTTATTCTTTTCCCCCTCATAAATGTAGTTGCTTGCTTTCCAAATAATAAATAATTGAAACAAAATTGTTAATATTGGTATTTCCACCAAAACTTATAAAACAATTTAAAATTAATTGAGAAAAATACAAAAAAAATTAAATAAGAGAAGATACAATGCAAGGTTCGTGGATAGCTTCATACCAAAAAATAGAGAGAGAGAGAGAGAGAGAGAGAGAGAGAGAGAGAGAGAGAGAGAGAGAGAGAGAGAGAGAGAGAGAGAGAGAGAGAGTAGGTTACTTTAGCATATATTTGTGTTAGGAATACCTAAAACATTAGTTACCTCAAATGTCGCACAATAAAAGTGAGAATATTTTGTGGTTTCTTTTTGAAGTTGTGTTGTTTTTTCTCTTATCTTAAGAAACTCCTTTGCAGTTATTTTTATTCTTTTCTCAAAAGTTTTCCATATATTTTGAGCTAAATGTCTGTTTGTCAGTAAAGGAAATGTCATGCAGTTTGTGGCGTGTTGTTTCCTACATTTTTTTTTATTTTGAGAGAACAGAATTATTTATATGCTGCGGAGAAATAAATAAATGCAAATTTGAAACATGATTATTCCTTAGAGGCTAATGACAATGAATCAAATTTAAAGTTTATAATAAGTAGGTAAGTATCATATATATATATATATATATATATATATATATATATATATATATATATAATATATATATATAATATATATATATATATATATATATATATATATTATATATATATATATATTTAATTTGCAAAATTTATCTTTCAGTTTCTAACACTGATATATATATATATATATATATATATATATTTATATATATATATATATTATATATAATTATATATATATATATATATATATATTATATATATATAATATATATATATTATATATAATATATATAATATATATATATATATATATATTAAATTATTTTAAACTTTCAATTTTAAACCTTAAATTTATTTAAAATAAATAAATAAATAAAAACCTTGTCAGAGGTCATTGGTTAATACAGTCTGACATGGCAAAGCAAATGCACAATACGAAATTTGGATATTGATAACACTGGCCAACAAAGATTTTGCGGCAAAACATTTGAAGGTCATTTTATAGGTAACTTGTTGCCCTGATTCCGAATATGACCTCCGTTTTCCTAGATTGGCTCTAGTTTTTGAGATACAGGGTGGTCACAAAAATGCATCAATAACAACAATTTATGTTAGGTTGTAACGTAATTCACAATAAAAAACACGAAAGATATATATCAAATTGTTAATGAGTAAGTAAATAAAATGCTAATAGGTCAAAACATTCAATTCAGTACAATGAAATCACAATTAATGCATTACAAATCGCTGTCTATATGATTGTCTTCTGTGTGCAGAATGTGGACAATCACGTTGAAGGCTCCAACAATAGTCTGCTATCATGTGTGTATCCCATCTTCCTTGGTATCTTTCTTCCATCACCTTGATATCTTGATGGAACCTCTCCCCTTGTTCCTCACTATAACATCCTAGATTATCCGGAAACCAATCTAAGTGACTATGTAGAAAGTGAACTTTTATGCTCATATTAGCATTCAAATTTTTGAAGTCTAAAAGCATTTTCTGTACGAGTTCTACATAGTTGGCAGATTTATGGCTGCCCAAAAAGTTCTGAACAACCAACAACAAAACTTTTCAGGCGATGCTTCAATATCAGTCATGGAATTTATGAAATTGTCATCCTTGATGATTTGGCGAAGTTGAGGGCTGCTAAAGATTCCAGCTTTGAGTGTCTCCATACTCAACCCTGGAAAAAATCTGCAAACATATTTGAAACATTCACCATCTTTGTCTAGGGTCCTAACAAATTGCTTCATCAGTCCTACATTGATGTGGAGTGGTGAGAAAATAATTTTTCCCCTGTTAACCAGTGGTTCGTTAATGATATTTCTTGAACCTACAATCCTATTTTTTCCCTAACAGGCCATACAACTTTTTCCCAGCAGTTTTTTTTTAGCCCTACTATCCACAAGCATGAAAATAGGGTACTTGCAATATCGTTTTGCTGGCCTGCCCGTAAGATGTTGGACCATCTTCAAATCAACGCAAATAGACACTGGTGTTCATTATATCTAAGCTTCTGCAAGATCATTCTTATATTTTTATATTCCTCTTTCAGTTTTGTTGAGTGATCCTAATTGGAATCGATGCTAACTTCTTGCATTGTTCAATAAAACACACTTCAAGCTTTTCTTGAGCTATCCATAAACAATCGCCAAATCTTCTGGTCGGTATTTAGGTAACCCCATTTGGAGTTGGAGTCCAGGGATGTTCCTACAGTATAGTAGTCTTCTTCTTCATGAAAATATTGAATAAGTACACCTCTCATGTCCGAAAAAAGTTTATTTTAGCAATTCGGCCTTGGACAGTTCTTTTCACTTAGTATAGATGCTAAAAGCTCAGAATCTTGCTTGAAGAGACTAAACTCTCGTACTAAATCATTTGATCTCTTCCTGGGAGAATGTTGCTGGTGTAGAAGTAACTTTCCTTCATATTCCACTACCAGACTATTCTGCACGTGTGCAAATACCAAACCTGGATATCTTTTTCAATAGACCAATGGCTAGGTCTGGGAGTGTAGTGAACACTGGGATGGGGACATCGTCGTAGTGTGGTAAGGTCGCCTGCTGATTCCAAATCCGGATACTCAAATTTACGTTTCTTGTAACGATTGATACCTTTCACATTAACCAAACAAAATAACAGTCACTTGTTGGTGATTCTTTGGCTCCTGGCGCCATAAATAGCACTCATTCAAATTTTAAACCTTTCCTTTCGTCCATTTTTCCACTGACGTAAAATTTCGACCACACGTTTTACAGACCATATGGGGAGCCCAAGACTTATTTTGGTCTCCGAGTTTCATTCAAAGTATGCCAGATATGCTTGCTTCACAAAGTTAGTAATATTTCTTCTTTGGCTCTCCTGGCAATATTCACCACAGATGTAGCAGAATACATTGGGGTTATTCAAACAGGCTCTTCGTGAAGTACTCATAGTGTTCTGAAAATAGAAAAAAATAAAGTATATATAAAGGTAAGCCCCTTAAAAAGAAATAAAACGATATAATGGAAAATATGCATTAAAAAAGATATTTGTATAAGAGTATATCTGGAACACCCTGTCTCTCAAGAACTAGAGCCAATCTTGGAACCTAATGTCATTTCTGAAATCAGCACACCCGATATCCTATAAATTCGATATATTATCCTTGGCGGCATAAAAAAAATTTTTTTGTTGGCCAGTGTAATGATGTTTCACTATTTATACTAGGTATTAGTTGAGTATTTCAATCTGTTGTAAGAATTCAAACATTAAAATTGAATGAATAAAATGCAATCAATTTCCTTTGCCCAAAGTAAAGGAAGCAGAACGATGACCAACTCTTATACTCAACCCTCCCTCTTTAGAAAAAGGAAAACAACTATAATTAATTTATAGAGTAACTGTTCAGTTGGCAGCATAATCAATAGTTGAAATAAACTATTGAAATGTTATACTTCAAAATTAATAATTATTCAAATCTCTGAACATTTAATTTACTACGTTATACATCAAAGATCATACCAACACCACTAAAGGGACATAAAAATTTGCCATATTTCATAATTTTAATTTAGATAAAATAAACTGCTTTTACTTCAAAAGTATAACGGACATAAGAGAGAATGATAACACCATGGACGTTCACCGGCAATACTTTGTGCAGACAAGCAAGGTAAGTTTTTGTTAATAATGAAAGATGAAGATACATCTTTTATCCACCATGCTTGAGGTTCTTAGTCAGAGGTAATGCGTTTCTCTTTGACGTACTGGTCGATGATTCTTCATGCCAACGCAATAACATGATCAACTAGGACATCAATACTTGAATATAGAATTACATTCATGATGTCGATGCCTGTGGTGCTTGTTTGTAAATGGTTTGGAAACAATTTTTGCTCTTCTTTGTTTCTTTATCTATTTTAGATTTGTATTTTTGAATTTGTTTACATTTTTGACCGACGCTGACTTTAACTCTCTCCGTAAATAACTGAGAATTGAAACTTTTTTTTGTTTTGATTAGGGTCCAAAAACCAAGCTCTAGAATGGAAGTTGTTGCACTCTCTAAAAGCAAATCTTTTGTTAATTTCTGTCATTATGGTCCCTTCACCATTTTGATTTAATGATAATAATAATAACAATTATTATTATTTTTTTAATTTAACATTTTCATAGAGTGAACGAAGCTCAAACTCACATAATTAAGTAAATAAAATATTTAAAAATTAAAACAAAAATTTCTGGAAAATTAAACAAAATGTCAAAATGTTAAAAACCTCTAAAAAGATTGGAAATTTTTTACAAAGAATATTAAAAAATTGAGTTTCTTTTTTTTTAAAAAAAAATTGCAAAAAACATATTTAAGTGTTAAAGTCTACTACTGAAGAAATTTTTTAGAAATGAAAGTTAAAATTAAAAGTTTTCTGTTACTTCACTCAATATAAATCAAGTTTGGTGCTGTTTATTACACTTTAAATATATTTATTTATTTATTTATTTATTTATCCGCAGCAAATATATAATTCTGTACTCTCAAAATAAAGAGAGATTGTAAAGCGACAAATAGGTCCTATAAAATACTTCACGCTTCCTTTAAAAAAAAAAACCGACACATAAATCAGAATATATGCAAAAAACATTTGAAAAAAGAGTAAAAATAATTGCAAATGAGTTTCTTAAGAATATAAAAAAAGTCGCAACTTCAAAAAGAAGACACAAAATATTCACACTTTTATTGTGCGATATTTGAGGTTACTCATGTTTAATGGCTTCCTCGCAAAACTGTACTGCATATAAAAGTAGTTTTAAGCCCTCTCTCTCTCTCTCTCTCTCTCTCTCTCTCTCTCTCTCTCTATATATATATATATATATATATATATATATATATATTATATATATATATATATATATAAATATATATATATATATATATATATATAATATATATATTTTATACATATATTATAATATATAATAATATATATATATATATATATATATACTATATATATATATATATTATAGTATTAATAATATATATATATAGATTTTATAATATATATTTATATATATCATACTTCTACAGTATATATTTACTTATTTAAAAAAACATATAGAAAGAAAACTACAGATACATGTAATATATATATTATAATATATATATATTATATATATATATAGTATATATATAATATATAATATATATATACTTAGTTTATATATATATATATATATAATTATATAATATATATATTATATACTATATATTATATATATATATATATTCTTATATATATTAATACCTTATATAATATATTATATTATATACTATATATACATATATAACTTTATTATAATTCTTAATGATAATTTATATATTATATAATTATATCTTAATATATATATTATTTATAATATATATATATAATTATATAGTATATATATAATATATATATAATATTATTATATATATATATATAATTATATAGATATATATATATATATATTATATAACTATATATATATATTATATATAGTAGAATATATACATTATATATATATATAATATATGTATTATAATATTATTATATATAATATAATATATATATATATATATTATATTATATATGATATTTATTTATAATAATTATATATTATATATTATATATATTTATATATTATATATATATATAGTATTTATATTTATAATATTATATATATATTACTATATATTTAAATATAAATATATATATATATAATAATATTATATATACTATAATAATATATATATATATATTATATTATACATATAATATTATTAATATATATATTTATATATATAATATATATAATAATATATATATATATATTATATTAATATATATATATATATATATATATATATATATATATTATATATATAATATATATATATATATATATATATATATATATATATATATATATATATATATATATATATAAGTGCGGGATATCAATTTGATTATTTATTATATTATGAAAACAATGGAAAAAAGCCGAGGCATTTAAAATTAGATGTATCTTTAAGAGTAAGGAATAAAAACTTATTAAAATAAAGAAAACGAAATATTTTCTTAATGAACAATTAAAAACTTTCAAAACCATTTCACATTAAGCCTAAACTTACGTCTTGGGCTAATTTTCTACCTTTTATAACATTATACAGTCCATAAGTAATTATTATTATTAATTAGTTTCACAGTAAAATTGATAAATTGATAAAGAGATAGATGCGAAACTTTTTATTGAGAATTCTATGGTATTTAATGGCGGGAATGGAAGTTAAAAAATTAGATTGTTTTTATTCATGTTTTCGACATAAAATGACGTTGAAAAATTTACGGTGTCTAATTTATATGAAAAAAAAGCCAAACTTTTTTGGAACAGAGCCATAAAATTAAGACCAACTAAGGAAAATCAAACGTTACAGAGCAAGGTAGAATTATTTTTTTTTTTTCAATGAAAAAAAGGTCGTAAAACTTTTGGTGTTTTTTTAACATTTTGAATTTCTCCTTTTCCACTTAAAGGAATTAAAAAGCGATTAAAAAAAATTAAATTTTTATTAAATTTTTATTAAATATATATATATATATATATATATATAATATATAAATATTTATATATATATATATACTATATATACTTATATAGTTATTATATTATAGATTATATTATATTATATATATATATATATATATAAAATATATAATATATATTATATTTTTAATAATAAATTATATATAATATATATATATATATATATATATATATATATATATAAGTGACAAATAGGTCCTAAAATACTTGACGCTTCCTTAAAAGACAAACCGACTCATAAATCAGAATATATGCAAAAACATTTGAGAAAAGGGTAAAAATAATTGCAAATGAGTTTTGTAAGAATATAAAAAAAGTCGCAACTTCATAAAAGCCACAAAATATTCCACTTTTATTGTGCGATATTTGAGGTTACTCATGTTTAATGGTTTCCTCGCAAAAATGTACTGAATATAAAAGTATCCTTAAGCTCTCTCTCTCTCTCTCTCTCTCTCTCTCTCTCTCTACTCCATCTCTCTCTCTCTTC
The DNA here is from genome assembly GCA_015478945.1 of Trachelipus rathkii. Taxonomy (NCBI): domain Eukaryota; kingdom Metazoa; phylum Arthropoda; class Malacostraca; order Isopoda; family Trachelipodidae; genus Trachelipus; species Trachelipus rathkii. The sequence continues at coordinate 10,439 of JABUQX010062787.1, read as the reverse complement.
TCTCTCTCTCTCTCTCTCTCTCTCTCTCTCTCTCTCTCTCTCTCTCTCTCTCTCTCTCTCTCTCTCTCTCTCTCTCTCTCTTCTCATGCTGTGTTTTCTCACTTTCTTGCTTTGTATATAAATATAATTAGTATAATATATAATATATATATAATATTATATATAGATATAAATATAATATATATATATTATATATATTTATATTATTATATATATATAATATATATATATATATATATATATATATATATATATAATATGTATTTATTTTTTTTATTTATATTTATATACTATAATATACTATATATATATATAATATATATTTTAAATTAAATATATTTTTTAATAAAATAAAATTATATATTTATAATATTTATATATATTAATATATATATATATATTATATAATATATTATATTATTATATATATATATATATA
>JABUQX010062787.1:0-5000 GCA_015478945.1 Trachelipus rathkii | reverse complement strand
TAGTTTGCGACATTAAAACTGTTTTGTTCTCTGCCGCACCACGACAATTTTGCCTTCATGTAACCCTTTAGGAGCAAAGCGTGTCGATTTTATTAATTGGCTGGTGGAAGCAAGCGGCTGCGCCAAAAAGGGGCGCTTTACATTATGCATTTATATTCTATTGGGCGTCTCAAGCAAGCATCAACTAATCACTAGAGTATCTCGCGATTTTCTGGCACAGAACATCAAAGTTGGCCGGGACTGAGACCGTTCTTTATGTTATCGGCGGCAGAGTCTCAGACCGTGGAACAACACCATACGGTAAGGGCGTCCGGCCAGCGAGGGCTTAAATCAATTTCTTGCAACATAACACTCGACAGCCAGCCAAATCTATGATTTGTACCTCCAGGAGGCCGATTACATCTAGGATTTGAGCTACACGGAGTCGGTGCATCCCATTCCACGGCCCGCCAGGGACTTCCTCAACAGGCGATCGTGAAAATTATTCGCACCTTAAATTCCGAATAATAGCCGCGGGATTCCACAGAACGGAAATAGCTCGTGAATGAAGGCATTCAATATTATCTCCCGAATGTTTTTCTTTGAGAGGCACAGCGAACAGCATACTATACTGTAGTGCTGTCAATTAACGTCAGTAGGTATTTGTATCCTCTCGCATTAGGTAACTTAAGTATGTCAACATGAGCTTGAAACTTCTCCGTTACTCTTTTAACAAGCGCGTAAATCAGACTTGATACCTGATATGTTTTATTTTGTATGACATGCTTGAGCCACATGCGGATGAAACTGTTTATCTTCTTATGACATCTGCTGGAACACAAATTCATTTTTTATGCTAAAGGAGGGTTTTATTCACACCCAAATGTCCTTTATTGTGGGTATTCGCTGATTACATTCTGCACACTCTTTTCCGGCACAAAAACGCGCGAATAGTTTAAAGAGACATCGACAACTAATTCTATCTCCTTTTTGTTATAAAAGAATTTCTGTCTTATTAACTTCAAAGTTGTTTTCTCTCTCTTCGCCATCAGATCACTAAGGTATTTATTTGACTGTTGGTGCTGTCTAATTTCTTCAAAGTCCAAATCTCGTTTGAAATGCGAGAATAATAATTTTGCATTTTTATCAAACGTGGTTACTAAATTTATTTTGGCAATTTCCAATTTTGCCGCTTCAGCGCGACTGCTGCCTTCATTTCTGACAGACAGATCTATCGGCGCGTTTTCATTCATTACCAAGTTAATAGCACCTACGTCAGTCGCTATAGTAGCCCCAGCTGATTGCTCATTGGCCGTTGTGAATCGGTGGGCGGAGTCAGAGACTACACTATTTGGACCTACATCTTCTCCTACCTCATCTTGGGCAATATTATTCGCAAGTAAATATTTTAATAACGCATTTGTGTTTATTTTTCGGGTAATTACTCCATCGTGTATTAAAAGTTATTTTCAAATAGCGAGTTCCCTTCAATTCTAGCATTATAATTTTGTACATCATTAGCATGATACGCACATGCTTTCCCGCTAAAATTGACCCATATTTCTTGAATAATTCGTTAACCCAATAAAAGCTTATTGATAACTGGCAATATCGTTTTTGCTTATGTATTTAAAGACCCGACTAAAAAAATACAAAGGAGACCCGTTCTCATGCGTCAGACATTAATTACCGTATAAAAGCTTTATTATTTGCATAATGTACACTTTGAGAGGCGCATCGACTGATGGAAAACTGAGCCGTGAGCGTGACGAACGCTTGTTCTTATTCTACAAAAGATTCTCTCCGCCTCGAGAACCACCGTCGAGTTTTTTATTAGCAGACTATTTTTCCCTTTAAAATAATTATACAAACGAACGTTAGAGTTGTAAACACACACGCCCTGAAATATTATTTTGCCGAAATGAAATTCTGCACACACCAAAACGAAACGGCACTTCTTTTATGGTTTAAGGGCGAGGAAAACTTAAATATTTGTCCTTAACTTTTCAGATAAGGCGCAATCCCTTCTTCGTCAAGTCAAACCCAAATAAGCTTAACCTTTACCCCAAATGTCGATTTTTTTTATTATAAACAATTTTAAAATAATTAATCTTTGAAAATAATTTAGTGTTTAAGTACCACCACGTGTTCTGATAAATCTTTGGTCCCTATCAAAATATCGTCTAAACACACGGTACACCGGGAATGCCTTGAAGTAATATAATTAAAAATCTCGTGGAAACACGAACTCGAATTTTTAAATCCCAATGGGTAATTGTCTAAAAGAAAAATGCCGATCATCTGACTTATATAGTAAAATAAATGTTGATCGGCTTTTTGCCAAATGCAGAAAATAGTACGCGTTCGTGACTGTCAAGTTACTAAATACTTTGTCTCCATGAAGCCACTTAAATATATCATTTTATTTCGGCATAGCAAATACTCATTTTTCGCCACGAATTACATTTTCTAAAAATCACACACGATTCGTTACCCTCCCCATTATTTTTTCTAAAACGCATGATGGAAAACTCCATTCGTGGTGGCCCTACTTTATAAACTTCGCTTTTACTAAATTAATAGCTCCCTCTTTGTCTTGTTCCGAAAATTTATGAGGATACGACGAGTTAGTTTTATTGGAACTCCGCGCTTATATTAGTTTTTATAAGGAAAAAAGTGAAGCTAAATTCCTTTCCAAGATAGTCAGTTGGAACCGCGAGTCTTTCTCTTCCCCCGTCGAACACAAGTATCCCCCCATTTCTATTCCCAAGTTTCGACTCAGCGCTCTCCCCTCCCCCAAATTCTTTGAACAAGTCATCCCAAGCTTTAAGTTGCTCTTCCCGAACCTTAAAATTTTCCGGCAAATAAGCATTTACAAATAAATGTTTAAATTCAAATACCAAATTATTAACTATAGGTATATCACTAAAAAGTTCATTAGAAGCTACAGAAGAAGAGAATTGAGAGAGAGTATGAAATAAAAGCCTTATCTCTACAAATTGTTTTATCACAACAAATTTATACATTCCTTGCTCTGAGTATCAGTTGCATAATCTGTTTTGGCAAAATTAATATTTAGAACGAAATTTTTAATTTAAAAACCGGCAATTCCTAATTATGCAATTGGCCAAGTTAGTTGTAAAAATTCTACATCATAAGTTCTCTTTAAACCAAAATCAAATTGTAACAATTTCGCGTGAGTATACGTCAATTACGGTATCATTGGCTGCTTTAATTTGACCAATAATCGATATATTATTTTTTCCTTCCATAGGGAGTAAATTGATCTCACTACCACTAACTAAAATAAAGACTCTTTTTGATATTTTATCCATAATAGTATAAAGTTTATAATCTCTTACATTTTAATACAGACATTATTTATGACCGGACTTTCTCATGTGGGAGCATCCGTCGTTAACATATCTTGTGCGCGTCGGTAGAGGCCAACGTTGGTATCGTATGGGTTACATCAATACTCTTGTCAATAGTCGGATACTCAGAGCCTCGTTGTAAGGAGGATGACCTCCTTGTACATTGCCATAGACGCTTTGCCGTTACTCTTAAATTACTCAAGCTACCATTCCTATTATTATTATTTATTATTATACCCATTAGAATACCAAACATACCTATTATTATTCATATTATTTACATTATTCATATTATTTACATTATTCGCATGCAATTAATTACTTAGCAAATCCCCATAGTTAAAAATATCGATTTATTATTCATCTAAAATTATTCACCTCCCCCTAACTCCTGTGCGAGGGGGGATCTGATGCGTTTCCCTGCCTCCTTTGGGGATGGGCACTCAGGCTTAGCTGACTTCCTCCCATTTGCGGACCATACCAAAGATACTAGGACCAGAATTCCGAGTGCAGGTATTAATTTCAATGGAGAATCTGAGTGTTGTTTACTAACCTCGCCGAGTAAACTCAGCATTTACAGTGTGCCTTGATTAGTTCCCTAGCGAGCATTTTTCTATATTTGAAGATGTATGGTTGTATCTCTGCCTAGAGTCGGTTTGGCGCAAGCCTACTCAGCTTCCTGCGACTATAGTGGTCAGAGGACTTGAGAAGCCCTTTCATCTCTCGAAAACTCTTTGTTTACCTTAGCCTCTTCCGAAACCGGGGAATTGTTATTTTGTTTTTATTTCGACTCTCACCATATGAGCCGCTCTCTTGGGTCGGGAACTGTTCTCTTTGTAGATGATTTACCGCCCCCCAATATTCTTCTCCCCCTTCTCTCGTGGGGGGTTTCGTAGTCATTCCTATAAAAGTTTTTATACAAGTTATCTGCTACTTTGTGATTTTTTCCAGAATGCTATCTGCGTCATGCCACGAGTCATTAAGCTCTCTTGTGTATGCGAGTATGGAAGCTCATTTATAAACAACCTCATGAACAAAGGGCGCGACTGTTTTCGGCAAGCAGATCGAATCCTATTCTTCCCATAACATCACGACTCTTGCAAGTAAACTTGAAGCAGTCTTTTTTTTATCTTCCTTTTTTGAAAATCCTCACTATATAGACCTCTACAATTGGGCGTAAGGCTTCCTCGATCACGCAATTAACTTTGAAAGACAATACTAACCCAATGGAAATTTGATGTCCTACGAATCATGGGGAAGGGACGGAAAGCCAAGTACTTTACGCGATTTCTTATTGGGTTCAGATCCACTCATTAAGTTTGAAAACGATATCGTCATGTGTAGCCAAGTCATCATATTACGCAAATCTAACTTTGGAATGGCGCCAATAACTGGTCTTTGGAGTCCCCCCAACGAGGGGGAGACTGTGGGGTAACAGATCTTGCTCGTAGCGGTGTATGTAGGTCCTGACTCCCTTCCTCATCCGAATTTGAATTTTCTTCTCTTCGAATTGGAGATTTGGGGGACGAGGGGGAAACTGCAGATGCTTTTGCTGTAGTACTTGACTTTCCCCTACCCCTCCCGGTCTTAAATCGGGGAGATCTTTTTTTATGGCTATTCATGTTAAATTCTCTTCTGCCCGTTTCT
>JABUQX010062786.1:10000-19011 GCA_015478945.1 Trachelipus rathkii | reverse complement strand
AAAGGAATAACAGTTTTTATTAACCTTTTTTTCTAATTTTTACATTTGTATTTTTAATGTTTAAATGAGTATTTCGTAAATAAGGTATGTTGCTGATTATTTAAAATAAAAGGTGTATTATATATGTATGAACATCATTATACAATATCTTATTGTTAAAAGAAATGACGCTTATTATATTTGTTCCGCAAAGCATATATCTCTAGTCTATCAAGAATTGCCCCCCCTCCAAAAAAAAAAAATTTGCAATAATATAAGTGCCTCTTTTTAATATGTATTGTTCTATTTAATGTCTCGTAGAATTGTCATTTGCTTTCAAAAACTATAAAAGATTGATACCGTATTGTTTATTTGTCAATTCACAATTTTCATTACTTTGCTAGTGTTAGGCTAAATATGTGCAACAAATTTTATGCAAATTATTTAATAGAGAAATCATTTATTCTGTGATTTCTTAATTTTGAAATTTTTAAATTAAATCATTATTAATATTGTCAATATTTTTCAAATATATTGGCCTTAAAATTTAGGGATTGCCAAAGTATCTGGTATTGGCCAGTTTCTCGGGTATTGGGTATTGGCTCCCAAAGGATTAGGCATTTAGCACAGGATTGGTATAGAGCAAAATGTGTCAATATGCTTTCATGTTATTAAAATTGTAAAAAAAGGGCAAGTAACAAAACATGTTAATGCTCTTGAAACTTCCATTCGAGAAGTTTATAAAATAAGAAACATTTCAAAATTTATTCATACCTAAAAAAAATACTTACAATTAACCGATCAGTCAGAAGCAAAATTTTCTTATCCTTAAAAGTTTCCAGATTGGATTGCAGATAGGCATCAATGAGAGGTACTTTGTATTGGGCCAAAGATTCAGTTCTGGTACATCAATAACTTAAAATATTACAATTTTTGTTATCCTTCAATAAGATTTAAATTTTCTTTTTTATTTTCGTTTACCAAAAATTGTATTTTAATATAATCTTTTATACTCTTTGCCACCATTATAATTTAAGCTTAAAAAGATTTGTAAATTCTTATGAAAACTAAATACAATAGGTAATGATGTTTTTTCCTTATGCATCATATTACTAATCCATGTGCAAAGTAAAAGCCATCTCATACATATATCTTTATACTAGATATATGTAGGTAATGAGTTTAACCTTGCCATAATTAGTAATAAATGACGAAGTAAAACTATTAACTAGTTGCATTTTAGTTTTCATAAGAATTGAATGTCTTAAAATAAGTTAATTATGGTGCGTTTCTAGAATATTACTAGACTATTATATATGTGATATAAAAAATTATATTGCTTATAATATTGAAAGCTTTGATTGAAAGGGTTTGATTGAAAATGATGTAAATTTTTCGCTCCTGAGAGGAACCGGGGTTGATGAAAATTCATATAATGTTGATAATTTTTTTTTCTGTGAGCGTTTCGAGTCGATTTTGCGCACGGGCTGCACTCGGGTTTCTGGAAACGCAGTATTTTCTACTTAAAAACTTGTTGATTAAACAAGTTGGAGTCTCCTTAGTAGTATCTTGCTTATCTTGTCATGATCCATACTTGTTGAGCGTCTTCCAGTTCTTGCAATCGCTCAAAATTTGGGATAAGCGAGATCAACTTTAGAACATTTATAAATTAAAAAAAGGAACTATACTTATATCTGCGTTGCCAGAAGCCCGAGTGCAGCCTGAGTGCAGCCCGTGTGCAAAATCGACTCAGAAACGCTTCGAACTTGACAAAAATTAAAATTAACCAATCGGACGAACAGGAAATTTGAAGTACCTGGAAGACGGCGAGCGAGCCCGTCGGAGCAGCTGGCAATTGGTAAACAATACTCTTATCATGGGCTTATACAGGGGGGCAGGGAGACTTTCCCCTCTAACTCTATGGCGAAATAAAACGAAAAGTGAACCCTTTATCAATCTTTTCATGCCAGCACGAGGTCTTATTACGGGGTTTACTTCAGTGGAAAAACTGAAAAGTATAACTCAATCGATAGATAAATGAAGTCTAATCAATTATTATATACAACCGTATTAACATAATATACTAGTAGATATATATATATATATTAATTATAATATATATATATGTATACCTTAATTCATATATATATATATATATATATATAATGTAATTATATATATATATTATGTATGCTATATATATAATATATAATAAAAATATATATATCTATATATATTATAAATATTATATAGATAATATATATTATATTATATATAATATATATAGATATATATATATATATTACATACATATTATATATATTATATATATATATACTATATGATATATATAATATATATACTATTATTATTATATATATATTATAATATATATATACTATATATATATTAATTATTATACTATTACTATACTATAATAACTATATATAGTATATATATTATACTATTATATATTATATCATAATATATATATATATATAACATGTATAATATAATATTATAATATATATATATAATATATATTATAAATATATTAAATATATTATATATAATATATATATATATATTATAATATATATATCACTCAACCTTGAAACCCCCTAATTAATCCTTGCTACGCCCATGACTCTACTATTACTTATATGTATCTAGCTTTTATGAAAATGATACCATATATTGAGTATCCATTAATATTAAAGTTAACTCTAAATAATTAAAAAACTTTGTGGCAAGCCATTTCCACACATGTTTTATAAAAAGATTTGTTTGACAAAATATTCTTCCGCGCAGCCCACCGTTTATATAATCCCCGGAAAATCGGGATTTAACACGGAGCGCTGACATGTGACGTTTTTACCTTGACGGTAGAAGTGCGCACTATCGGGCTCTTGAAACGATGTATGTGCGCCTGTGTGCCCGCCCGGGCTGCAGTCAGGTTTCTGGAAACGCACAAACTTATATAATAAGTTCTACGGGTCCTCAAGTTTAAAAAAAGCTTTTTTTCGGAACGCGGGTACGTGTTTTGAGGAGTACAGAATTACGTTTAACTCCACAACAACAGGAGAGCAACTTATTTTCTACACACAAGCATTTCAAAAGTCAATAAATTCATATTTAAGTAAGGACAATATGAATCCTTGTTTTCAAAAATTTTAAAATTTTGGCAATAAAACAGTTTAGTTAATATTTTTGTTTGTGGTAAGATAATCTACTTATAAAGTTAATTTTCTTTTAATTAATAATGAATAATAAATCATAATAATTAATAATAATAATTAATAATAATAATAATATAATAATAATAATAATAATATAAATCAATTAATAATATAATGATAATTAATCGAATAATAATATATAATATAAAAATAATCAATGCAATTAACATAATAATAATATAAATATTAATAATAATAATAATAAAAATACTATAGAAATAATAATAATAATTAATAATAAATACCCTTGGGTGATGTTGTGACATGTTAAGTGAAACTTTCACTAGGCTCCAGCGATTGGCACAACAAAGACCAAATATATTTGGAATCTACTGAATTTTTTACCAAAGTTTGACGAAATTATAAAATTCGTGATTTTTTTATTATTACAATCTTTTTAGAACACTTTTTTTCTAAATTAATTATCAGATGAATCCCCTATTACACTAATTATCATGGATAAGTATAATTTTATCTACATAATAAAGTAAATTCATCATTTGATGTTTCAAGCTGATTAATAATAAAGATATAAAATATAATTACGAAGTCACTCAGTATAACAGGATATTAAAGAAACTAAGAATATAAAATATATATATTCTAAAAATTAATATACATAGCATATATATATATATATATATATATATATATAACTATATATATATATATGATATATAGGTATATATATATATATAATATACTATTATTGATATATATATATTTTAATATATATATATACTATATATATTATTAAATATAATTATAAAATTAATTAAATAAACATAATAGTATATTTACGCAACTTATTATTAGATTAGGCATAACTTAGGATTATTAACTCAATTGTTTATTAAAAATAATAATTAAAAAAAAGAATTTGTGTCTAAAAAAAACTTTAAAAAAAATTCTAAAAAATCTCAAACAAAACAACTCAAAATTATCCCAACCCGTTCTAGAATGTATAAAGCTACCCGTTCGGTGCTAAAATCATTGTTTCATATATTTAAAGTTTTCGGAAAGATATAAGTCGTAAGGTCATCTCTTTTACATGATATTTGTTCACATACAGTCGCCCCTCGTAGACGCGGTCTTTTAGAACGCGATCTTGCTATTACCGCGGTTGGCAAAACAGATGCGGAACTAAAAAAGAAAAATCTAAAATTACACAAATTACAAAATCAAAATTAATAAAATTTATGTTCAACAATTTTTAATAACATCAGCCAACCCAAAGCATTTTAAAAACATCTACCATATATTTAAGATAATAAAAAATAAAGAGATAGATGACAAAAAAAATTATTATTGCTGTTGTAGCTAAAAAAGGCAAAGTCGTCAACATAGGTCACGTACATCATTGATGGGCGTTGCAACGCGCGCTACGCAACGTCGTTCCAACGCGCGCTCGTCGTATCACGGTCATACTAAATTATATTAACTGCATGACACAGACGGCGTACACATGCAGCGCGCGCTCTGTCTATCAAACGCGCGCAGCAGCTGTTGCGTCTAGACGGTTCTCGTTGAAGCGCCGCCGTAACAGGGTCACGCCTCGAGTTCTTATATTAATTTGCCTGTAACATGTTATTCAGATAGCGCGCGCTAAACAATTTTTATAGTACAAAGAATTTAAGTTTACATGTAATTTTCTTTTTCCAATAAATAAAGTTAATTTAGTGTGATTACGAGTATTTCTTCTGGCGAAATGCTATCCCTCACATAGTTCATGATACGGTGAGTAGGTATCCTGAAGTATTTTCATAACTCAGTTCAGATTCAGATGCGCATCGATCGATCTAAAAGTAATTAAAAAATAGACCTCATGTTTTCCAGATTTGGCTGCAGAGTTACAAAACTCCACAGTGAGTCAATCTGTTCATATAAACATCAGATAGCCAGTAATGCTTTCGTAAGTAACACTCGCTTCCTATACCTACGGTACAACATCCAAAGACACTGCTGCCTCTCAATCCATGCTATCACTGGGAGATCAACGCAGCGGTCAACGGCCAACATGTAGTACTTCGCTTGGTTTTCGTTAGCCCGCTGTTGTTACGGGCGTTACAAAACGCATCCATGTGTACGTGCCTTACCGATAACGATTGTATTCCAAAAAGCAGCCACATACCAACCTACAGTATTCTGGACTGCCTTTCATCCTTACACCTTCAAACTCATTTACATTTTGAAAAGAAACTATTTTTTGTGCTCAATTGAGGCTAAGACTTTAAAAAATTTTATATTAGCAGTCCTTAGCGCTATTAATTAATACAATAAGAAACAATTTTATCTCCAAATTTTTTAAGGGTTTGTACTGTTGTATATTCTTTCATTTAAAAAAAACTAAAAAACTTTCTTTGCCCAATTTTAAAGATTATGTTAATATGTAATTAAATATCCTCCCCTACTATTTAAATAGGTCAACTAAATGCTTTATATATGTTCTGTAAATAACCATTGTTATCTGCAAATTGATTTCAATTATTATAAGGTTAAAATAAAATACTGTTGCTATTTTATTCCCCTTATAAAAAGGTAAAATTTTTAAAATTAATATTTTTCAGAGCGGTGTTTAAAGTTATACGCGATAGGTCGCCTATAACGCGGGAGTCAAAGTGAACCTACCCTCGCGTTCTACGAAAAAAAACGAGGAGGACGACTGAATCAATTTTTCAAAATATACTTTGGTTTATGCCTAAATGCAAACTGTGTAAAGGACAAATCAATTACTAAAAAATTTAATTAGGAAAAGAATATTGAGGAAATATTTGATTCTTTTTAATCTCAATACTAAGGTATTCAGATAAGGTAATCCGGTATGACCTCCGCATATAGTATGAGTAAATTAGTAATGATAGAAGTATATATAAATAGAAATAAAATGTAAAAAAGCATACATATAGTATAGTATATATATATAATAACATATTAATATATAAATATAATATATATATATATATATTATAGTATATTATTTTACATTTTTTTTCTTCACCCATCATTACCAAAAACTATTTTGTTAGGTGTCGTCCCAGAGGTGGGGAGTCGAAATCTTGGTCAAGCGTGATATGGACTTTCCGACAACCTCTCTAAATAAGGGTTTTCACGATTACTATGACGGATGCTAGGTAGGAGACCAACTTGACCTCTTACTACTATATATATATATATATATATTAATATATATATATATAAGCTAATATATATATTATATATATATATATTGACTAGTATAATATATATTACATATTGCATAATATCAATAATATGTATTAAATAAGAACAGCAAATTACCTTCACTAAACTTCAAGTAGAATCTTATGCTGGATTGATACACCGCATGGCTGCGAATGGGACAACTAACTCGATGATTTACCACTGAGCCATTATCCAACCCAAAAAAGTTGGATTTCAAGAACGTTTTAAGCAACACAGTTCCCTTCAAGGCGACTATCACCAGGTGTCCAGCCCTGTCCTTCCTCGTTCCTTAATATTTCAGATGTTAAAGATTGCATATTCGCCATTAATAAGTTTATAAGTTTGGGTTGGAGGATGGCTCAGTGGTAAAGCATCGAGTACATTGTCCTCATTCGCAACATGTGTTGGTTCAATCCCAGAGAAGGCAGTAATTCTTTACCTTCCCATTATATGTTCTTTCTTTATTTATAAACTTATTAATTAAGTTTATGCATATTAACATCTAAACGAGGAAAGGAAGGATGGACACTTGGTGATTTGTCGCCTTGACGGAGCTCAGTTGCTTAAAAACTGTTCATTGATCAACTTTTTTGGGGTTGCGAGGTATAGCTCAGTTGGTAAAAGCATCAGAACATTGTCCTCATTCGCAACATGCGGTGGTTCAATAACAGAGAAGGCAGTAATTGTTTACCTTCCCATTATATGTTTTTTCTTTCTATTATATAATATATATAATATATATATAATATATATATATATAATATATATATATATATATTATATATATATATTATAATTATATTACTACGTATATATATATATATATAGATATATATATATATATATGCTGAGCTATATACTATCTAAATATTAGTACCTATATATATATACATATCACTATATATATATATATCACTGTGACATCTCGTTATTACATAATTGCAGACATTATGTCTAATATACTATATATTTATATTTATATAATATATATAATATATTATATATTATATACACTCATAGTATATATAATACACACATATATATCATAATATACATATTTTTCCAATTATCATAGTATATATATATATATATATATATCATATATATATTATATTATATATATATATATATATATTATATATATATATTAGTCATATATATACTTCGTATAGAGGTTTTTATCGATATCTCTCGTAATTGCATCGGTTTCAATCTGTAACGGGTTAACTTTCAGAAAGAAGGTTTCAGGTAAGTTGTTGGATACAACACTTGAACATATTTATATTAAAAGGTAACATGATATGTTTATTATTAATTTTGAAGATTATGAATTAGTTTAAAATAAAATCAAAAGTAAATGATTGCCATATTTTCTCTTTTCTTAACTTTTGGAAAAAAAATTGAATATGAATTGCCCAAGTTTATGCATATGTTTTGTTGAAAAAAAAAAAGAAAAGTGATCAAAAAAATTTATTAGAGTTATTTAAAATTAAAGAATAAAAATGCCTGTCGTGAAAGATAACAGCTATTTGAATAAATCGAAAACCAATAAATTATATATTGTTAAATGTTTCCCCTATAAAAACGATTTTAATTATAAACTTAATTTTTTTGTTTAAAGGCCCGAAAATAAGAGAAGGGAAGCTCAAGGAGACGTGAAAGGAAAACGCGTCGACATTTCTAAAGATTACTCAATTTCATTTGATTTCGGGCATGACTGGGATCACCACAAAAAAGATCGACATCAACAAATTGGTGATATGACAGAACCACATAGATATTTGCCTTCAGCTTTCGTTCGTAGAAGAAAAAGAACTTTGGCAATAGCATCCCTCACTAACTTACATTATCTAAGAGGAACTATTTCAAACCCAGAAAATGAATTTCCACCTTTTCCAAACCCAAATCAAAGTAGAAGAACTTCAATAAAAGGACCACTTACTAACTCAAAAAACCCAAGAAAAACTCATTCCATCTCTCCAGGAACTATTTCAAATCAAGAAAATGAATTTCCTCCTTTTCCAGAACCAAATGGTAAAAGAACTTTAATAATGGAACCACTTGCTTACTTATATTACCCAAGAGGAACTATTTTTATCCCTCAAGGACATATTTCAAATCAAGAAAATGAATTTCCACCTTCTCCAAAACCAAATCCTAAAAAAAACAAATCAAAACCAAATCAAAGTAGAACTTCAACAATAAGACCACTTACTGACTTAAAAAAACCAAATGGAACTCTTTTCATCTCTCCAGGAGCTATTTCAAATCAAGAAAATGAATTTCCACCTTTTCCAGAACCAAATCCTAATAGAACTCTAATAATATGACCACTTACTAACTTACATTACCCAAGAGGAACTCCTTTTATACCTCCAGGAAATATTTCAAATCTAGAAAATGATTTTCCACCTTTTCCAAACTGAAATCTGAGTTGATAAAAACCATGTTTAAAAGAACTAAAAAACAATTGGGTTATTTAAATGTAAAAACAATAAAACAATAAACATTTTTTTTGTTAATTTGTTTTTTTAATCCCTTTAAAAGCAATATTTAATACATTAATATGTTCTTTCAGATATTTGAGCCAAA